>OVAN01010912.1:0-15221 GCA_900406275.1 Anastatica hierochuntica
CACCCTATCGTGCCTTGGGGAATCAGGTGCTTGACGGTCGACTGGGACTCCATCTTCCTGGTTACCCAGCATCTCTTTAGCTTTGTTGGAAAGGAATTCTCATAGGTGTCCCTTCTTGAGCAGCTCGTTGACTTCTATTCTTAAGGATATNTCATAGGTGTCCCTTCTTGAGCAGCTCGTTGACTTCTATTCTTAAGGATATACAATCCTCCGTTCTGTGACCGTGGTCATTGTGGAAGTCGTACAATTTTCTTGGATTCCGCGATGGTCGGGTGACCTCATCTTCTGGGGCCATTTGACCTGGCCTCCCATCTCTTTCAGGGCTCCTACCAGCTTTGTGCTTGATATTGACAGGTTTGATACGTCCGGCCAAGTATGTACCGACGGGAATCTGTTGACGTCTGGCTTACCCAGAGGTTTGTGTCCTTTAGATCCCTTGTGTCCATCATCTCTGGCAGGTCTTTGGTAGGGCTTGTCATCTCTGGTCGTATTCTCAGTCCTCATGACCTAAGATTCTTGCCTGGCAAGTAGATCTTCTTCCCACTTGATATGCGCCTGGGCCCGGGAGAGCACGTCTTCCATCGTTCTGCATTGATACTTAGTGAGATCCTTATACAGATCACCATCAGGCAGAAGTCCTCTATTGAAGGCAGAGATGGCGGTGGCAACATTGCAGTTTGGGTTTGTGACTTTCTGATTGTTGAAGCAGTGAAGGTAACTCCTGAGTGGCTCTGCCTTACACTGCCTAATCTCATAAAGGTCATCAGAGGACTTGGGAGTCACTCTGCTGCTAGCAAATTGCTCCACAAACAGATCAGTCAGATGAGAAAAGGATCTTATGGTTCCGCTTGGAATCGATATGAACCAATGCAAGGCGCCACCTATTAGGTTGGACCGTACCCCTTGCACATGGCGGCCTCCTTGTGCAACTTCTGGATATACCTTGTTGAAATGCTTCCATGCCATCGCATTTGTGATGCAGTCCCATTTAGTTGGTATAAACGCTTCAACCGTTGTGTAATCAGCATATAAAACATTCTTTGTTTTGGACGTTGTTGGTCATCCCCATGATTATGTTGGAATCGATCTTTCCCACAAAACTGACAAGCCAACAACTCTTGATCATCCTTCCAGAATAACATGCAATTATCTTCACAAATATCAATCTTAACGACGGGAAGACCAAAAGATCGCGTCAACTTTTTCGTCTCTTTATATGACGCAGGGGCTTCATTTGGTTATGGCAGAAGATCTGTTATAATTTTTTTTATCTTGTCTAGACATGCCTCGGAAAAATTATAATCGGTTTAGACTTTCAATAAATGTGAAGCCAAATAAAATTGAGAAATACCTTCAACACATCCATCGAACAGTGGTTGATTGGTGTCTTTAAAAGCTTCAAACACACTATCTTCATATTGTTCTTCATTTGTTGGTTCCGTAACATTATCGAATATATGAGTTGGCCCACTTTCGCCTCCCTTATTAACATTCATGTTCGTCTGATATGTCTTTTCTACCACATAGGACGAACGTCGTCTAAAAAATTGTGGTGTCGTCGATGATTCTCCAACATCATAAATACTTTCTCCATGGCTTGACTATACATAATAGTTACCCTTGAATTTGACACGGTAAAGATAGCGGGTTATAGTTTTGGCATCACGTTGTTTTTGGTTTTGACATCTTGCACACAGACATAATGTGGTTTTAAGCTCTTTGAAAGAATCTTGATTAGAAGCAAACGAAATGAATACTTCAACACCCTCCATACACTCTCTTGAAACCAAATTTTGGATTGGATCGATGTGTCGATTCATCCACTCCATTGTTTGCAAATAATAACTGTTGGAGTCAAAAAAGGTTACAACGAAATCGATGCCTAAAAGAGTAACAGAAACATCGTCTCTCATTCGAAAATGAAAATTATGAGAGGATTATCAATTTTGAGGCTTTTGCCATCTAGTCCATCTCTTCTCGACCAAATGTTGAAGCTCCGCATCTAGCAAACCATAAGCGGCCGCCTCGCAAAGTCCTGTCACTCGCGGACAACTAAACGCGAGAATAACGAAATCAACGTCCGAGACCTCTAAGAGACCTTAGTAAATGAGTTTCGGAGCGATAAGAAGTCATAGTAAATGATGGATAACTGCGATGCTTCGAGAATACGAGCAATACGGACTAGATTCACGGTCTAGGCGCCAAACGGGAGCCCACACTCACAGTCTAGGCACTCATTGGGCGACTAGACTCACGGTCTCGACGCCCAACGGGAGCCCAGACTCACGGTCTAGACGCCCATTGGGCGACTAAACTCACGGTCTAGGCGCCCAACGGGCACCCAGACTCATAGTCTAGGTGCCCATTGGGCGACTAGACACACGGTGTAGGCACCCAACATGCGCCCAGTCTCACAACCTAGGCACCCAACATGCGCCCAGACTCACGGTCAAGGACCCCAACGGGCGCCCAGACTCACGGTTTAGGCGCCCAACGGGCGCCCAGACTCACAGTCTAGGCGCCCGTTGGGCGACTAGATTCTCGTAAAGTTTAGTCGCCCACGGTTGAGTAGAACATATTTTCCCGATCGTCTTCTCCCTCGAATCCCGGTTCGAGCGTTTCTTGTTTCGTCTCGATTGGAGTTTCCATTGATGTTTTGCGGCAATAATCGTAAAAACTTATACTTTTCGTAAAAACTTTGTACCGATCGTATCAAAGGATAGCGATTAACTCGAACACCGACATTGTCTTATCTATACGATCGGTCTTATAATTTCATAAAACCATCACCGCGTAGTCGTACGAAGAACGATTTCTCCGGAAGAAATCGTAAAAATAACTTTGTCGCTAAGCAGCCCACGAAGACACAAAACGTGACAAAAGTCCACTTACGATTTTGGAACGAGAACGAGTCCAAATGCATCAACGATCTACCAGATTTTCGCGAAAGATAAAAGAAAAATACGATAAAATCAAAATCTGAAGATAAATATAGAAAACTCATAAAGATATGGAAGATTCCCGAAAAATGGAATATTTCCGCGGAAAGATATGCTCAAATCTAAGGGGGAAAAGAAAATGAGATAAGCTCACGAAGGCATATAAAATAGGGGCTAAGGAGAACGAAAAGGGGGACATAGAAATTTCTTCACAATTCATCAATAGAGCTTTATGTTTATTTTCGTTTTTCACTAGCGAGCTGCTTCTCAATTAGGTTTACCAATCTTACGCTGTTAGAACTAGGATACTCGTTGATATCTCTCGCGGCCATAGCTTATCAATTATTGTAACGCTCAACGCAGATTCGAAATAAGATCTCTATTGCTCTATTTTCTTTCGATTCTCTTTTACGTTTATCTGGTCATCTGTTTTCTTCGTACTTTTGATCTGTCTTTGTTGGTTTAGCAGACATCCGGGACCTCAAGGAAAGTTAGGGTTTCCTGGCTTTCCTCTGAATACAAATATCGACAGTGAAAATTTTGGTTCCCACAGTTTGGCGCTAGAAGTAAGGTGCCTATTTGCTCAGGATACGGATCAATCTAACTCGCAGCCGCAAAACGCTAGATCGAATATGACTACGGACGATCAGAACAATCAACCAACTCGTGATGGTGACAGTGCCAATAATGACGCTGGAAACAATTTGGTGACGAACAACACTACGGTCAGCGCTGACGCAAACACCGCAGCGCTCGAGGAGATCAAAAAGATGTTCTCGACTCTCGAACAGAAGTTGGTTGAAAAAGACAAACTGACTAGCTATCTTGCTAAACAGGTTGAAACCCTAACCGCGAGGACTAGAACTATTCTTCCGCGTGGAGCTACCAGACTCCGCAGAAGAAGACTCGACTTCACTACTCCGCGCGATTTACTCCATAACGCGCAAGAAAATCCAACGGGACAAAGCCCCGATCTAATCACCATTGTCGTCCTCGGAATAACGTGGAAGATCCTCCAAATTCTGAAAAGGAAACGGAGGATAACAAAGCCGAGTAAATTAACCTATACTTCAGCGATCAATCCGATTCCACGGATGAAGACGCCGACGTACACCCAATAAGGGTTAAGGGTCACGCAACATGGAAGGATTCTCAGCTACCCATGATGGAAGAAGAGGAAAATATCTTCTAGGTAGAGCAAGAGAAACAGGCCGAGGAGCAGGCGAGAGCCATTCGCAGGACACGCCAACCGTCTCGAAAAAAGACCTACGACAACCTCGATGAGATTCTTGATCTCCGCGACTACATCGCAAAAACAGCGGCCGAGGTCAAAGCGGTAAAATCGCATATCCATCACGTGACCAGTGCCACACCAGAGATCGACAGGCTTCTTGAGGAGGCTCGAAAAACTCCCTTCATTGCTCGCATAACCAACACCAGAGTCTTCGATCCCGGGAAAGTGAAAATCCCAATGTATGACGAAACTTCCGATCCAAAAGCTCACCTGCAAACTTTCCAGATCACGATGGCGAGATCCAAGCTCAAGGAAGTCGAGAAAGACGCTGGCTTCTGCCACCTATTTGTCGAGCATCTCCAAATAGCGGCCCTCGAATGGTTCTCCCGTCTAAAGCGAAACTCCATCGGAAGTTTCCGTCAACTCTCCTTGAAATTTCTCAAATAGTACTCCATGATTAACGATAGAGAAACTACCGATGTTAACCTATGGAGCCTGCCTCAAAGAGAAGATGAATCTCTTCAAGATTTCATGAACAGGTTCAAGATAGTAATATCGAGAGTCAGCAGGATCAGCTACAAAGTGGTCGTAGACGCACTCAGAAAGATTCTCAGGTACAAGTCGAAGTTCAGAAAGTGGATAGCTCTCGAAAAACCACGCACTATTCAGGACGCGCTTCATAAGGCCATGGATTTCATCATCGAAGAAGAAGAGATGAAAGTTTTATCGCAAAAACACAAACCTGCGAATGCGTCCTCGAAAGACTTAACCTCTGAACAGAAAGCAAAAAAAGAAGATCACTCGTAACGACAAGTATGTCCATCACAAGGGAGAAGATGTCCGGAGGGCGCACAACTACGCTGTCCATTCCTCGTCTGAACAAGGTAGGACGTCGTGGAACACCTGGACGCAGAACACGTTGTATGAAGAAAACATCTTCTGCGAGTTTCACCAAACAAAGGGTCACTCCACCGCGAACTGCAAAGTTCTTGGAGCAAGGTTAACAGCAAAACTGCTCGCGGGGGAGATCTCGAACATAACCAGCGTAAAAGACCTCATACGAGATACAGATCGCCTACTCAGGACCGAGGAAGCACCCACTGGACACGTCGTGTCTCAAGGAACCCAGGCGGATGGAAAACGTGGAAGGAGACCTGACGACAAAGGCAACGACTCCAATCGCCGCAGAGTGAATATGATATCGGAGAGTCGCAATACTTTCGCGACACCGTCTCATCAATAAAAGCATATCACTGAAAGGCTGAGTCAAGTGCAAACTAGCCTACGCCACTCGACACCGCAAGCGACATCGCAAATAATGCCATCACTTTCGAGGAATACGAAATTGCCAGACTCAATAAACCCCATAACGATCCCCTCGTAATCGACCTCGTCATAAAAGATCCCGAAGTCGCCAAGGTCCTCATCGACACATGAAGTACCGTCGACATCATCTTCCGCGATACCCTCGACAAGATAAACGTCGACTTATATGAGGTCACATCCGCACCGAAACCACTCACATGTTTCTCAGGAACAACTTCGATGACTCTCAGATCGATCAAACTTCCAATGGTGGCCAAGCAGATAACGAAAGTTGTTGATTTTTCGGTTTTTGACTACCCTTCCATATTTAAAATGATCATGGGAACGCCATGGATAATCTACATGAAGGCAGTC
Organism: Anastatica hierochuntica; assembly: GCA_900406275.1. Lineage (NCBI taxonomy): Eukaryota > Viridiplantae > Streptophyta > Magnoliopsida > Brassicales > Brassicaceae > Anastatica > Anastatica hierochuntica. The sequence goes on from OVAN01010912.1 coordinate 5,854, forward strand.
CCATCAACCTACCACTTGGGCATTAAATTCCCAACTCCCTACGGAATCTCCACAATCCGGGGATGCCAAAAGCAGTAACGCCTTTGCTTCCTAGTCGAGCATAAGCTAAGACAAGTCACAACGACGCCATGGCCAGACCCAAACGAATAAAAACAACTCTACCGTCAGCCGAAAACACTTCGGAAAATGACATGCCAGAATCGTTAACTCGAGAAACAGCTCAATCCAAAGAAAACAAGTAGACTTCCAAGCCAAACATTTCTGACAAGGCAACGCCCTCAACACCCGAGGAAACCGTCGACCCAGCTGTAGTCGTCAAGACTAAAACGGCCAACGCAACTCCATCAAATAAGTAATCACTTACGGCAACAAACTTTACTACGAGACGACTTTATCCTCGAAAGAGGTACGCACGCAGCTCTTCGCAAGAAGAATTTAGTTGTCCCCCTCTCTAAAAAGGGGGGGAGTGGGTGTACGTATACTTGTATACTCCACACTTTATACTCGACAACTTTCGATCCGATTTCGAAAATAAATTTTTGCTTTTTATTTTGCGTATAACCCAAAAACGGAAATCATACGAGAAGACTTTTCTTAACGAAATTCGACTATAAAGTGTTCATCGACACATTCGACCACAGAACGGAAAAACTTTCGGAAAAAGCGAGACTACGCGAATTTTCGTAAAGCACAATTTTGAACTCGATCTAAAACTTCTAAAAAAAGTTGCAAGACTATCAAACCCCTGCCGGGAAAAAGGACAAGTACTTGTCCCAATTTCGCGCTCATCGATTGGCCCCGACGGACGAACTAATCACTCATAGTAACCCGCTCTTCGCAAAGAATGGGTTCTCATACATCCGACTAGGATAATAGCGCGCTATAAAAGAAATACAAAATTTTGGTCGGCACTTCCAGACGAATTAAAAATTATCTTTGGAGAGATGCTCGGTTACCAATTGATGCAAGTCATATAAGCCGAGAACTTATCGCATACTTCAATATCAAGACGGAGCTAGGTCGAAATCGCAAACAAGATACGTAAGCCAAAATTAGTCACTGCACTCCATAAAACCGAGATTAGACCTAGGTCTTGCTCTAAATCTAGCACAATGATCTCTAACATCTCAAGGCATGATACCTAATCGATACGAGATCTTAAAACATGTCTCTTTGTTCATATCTAAACGCTCAAGAAATTTTACGAAACTTCTTAACATCTCGAACGAGCAACGCATAGAACGATCCACAAAAAGAGTTAAAATACGAGACAACAACTCGTATTTTTTCCTCTACACCAAATCAAACAAAACCCAGCACACTGGTCTCAAACATCTCAAGACATAGTATCTAATCAATACGAGATTCCAAAATTTTTCTCTTCGCCTATGTTTTCACGTTCAAGAAAATTTGAAAGAGTAAATCTTTCGAGAACTAGCATCCGAAACGAACAACGAATATAGCGATTCTCAGAGGAGTAGACATGAAAGGACAACTCATGATCTTTCTTCGCAACCGTGACACTACTTATACGCAACCGAATCAAATCGAAAAACATCATTCATTGACACTAAAACCACAAGGTGAAGGGTTTCGAAGCCACACACGGCCAACCCCGATAGATATAAAGTGGCCCCACTTGACCAAAATACTACTAAAAACAGGGAACACGCTCTCTCAATGGACGAATATTTATCGTTCAAAAATCGTAGTCGAAATTGCTAGAGATCGAAAAGTTGTCTACGTTAGACGGTCTCGGGTTTTGATCGACCGCATCTTCTTCGCCCGGATTAGTGTTCCCAACTTCCTCCGAATCGGAAGAAATGGAAATCGGGGCCCAGTGACATCGAACCCTCTCTTCGATAGACGGGATCGAAGACAAAACTTCCTTGCACTTCTTCACATGACTGGACATTTTGTCCATCTCGAAGTCGTAGGAGTAGTTGGGAAGCTGGGTGCGATACAGAGCGCCCACCGAAACACGGCATCTGCGGTATTCTCCAAAGGATTTTTGAGCGCACTTGTACTAATCGAAGTCTGCCGCAAACTGAACTGAACGGTCAACCATGATTGAGGTGACCTCACGCTTTCTGAGCCTGTACGCACGGCAAACTTGCGACGCTTGACTCCGCGCCAATTCCTTTTCACGAAACGAAACCGCTTCGACCTCCTTCTTCAAGCAGGCGTTCTCTTCTTGAGTCTCTCGGCCTTGAACCGAGCCGTCTGCACCTCCAAATTGCTAGTCCTAAGGGCCTCATCCATCACGTGGAGACCCTGCAAAAAATCCACTAAACGGTAAGATGCAACATCACTTGAGTGAACAGAATCGTGTCGTATGCTAGAAAACTAACCCCCATGCACAAACGCGAGGCCTCCGCATATTGCCCACACCTAACGAATCTTGCGCCAGCAGCGAGTTGATGCGTTGGGGCATTAAAAGAAGAAAGAAAGGCTTCAAAGTCTGACCCTTCTCCGAAAAGTGACATCGAGGGTTGGCTCGGACCGCTTCCGTCTCCGCCGAGGAAATCGTTAAACCACGCCCCCTCGGACGGCCCTCTCCTGTCCGCGGTAGCGTCGCTCCCGTTAGCAGGTGCACGCTCATTTCGGGTAGATCTCTCCCTCTCCAATTCGGGAGGCAACTCATACGGAGTGAGGCCATTCATGTTCGGTTCTAGATCCTCTTTCAAAATCGCATCGGGCAGAGTCCAAGTCTTGTGGTACGTAACCGTGTTGCAAACTCGCTCGGGGGAAAAGTAACCCCAATGGAACGGACCGCCTAGGAGAAGGTCTCTTACAACGTAAGTATCTTCCGGATGCGGGGGAAGGGGATCCATAACTGCAAAACAAAAGAATTATCAGATATCAGCAAACGAAAAGAAAACTGTCAGAGTATCAAAAGCAATACCCGCGGGACCCCATTCACGCCTAAAAGAAGAAATGTATTCGCGCTCGACAGAGTCACTGTCAAAACGAACAAAGAAGTATCGCTTGCTCCAGTTATGGAAATTAGACGTAAACGATTGGATCACCGCCATGTTTTTCCTCGGCTTGAGGCAATATCGAAGCGAGTTACTCGTGGCCGACTAGATAGTCGATGCTTAAGTCCATTCCTCACTTGTAACCCAAAACCAAGAGTCCAACGACGTGTTGGAGACCGATGGACGAGAGCTGACCGACCGATAAACCATAGTGATCCAAAAACTTGATTATGACCCCCGGAATAAGAAACCACAGTCGGCAAAACAACAAATGTGCCTCGTATCACGTAAAGAAACAACAAGGCAGAGAATCAGTGTCCTCTCCGGCTCTCGGCTTTCGGAACTCCACCTCCTCCGAAACTCGGCAGAAATCCCGGATGACTTTAAGGATTGACTTTCGACACTCGCTCGGCCTACTGGCAATCTTTTTGAATTTTAGTCTCAACGGACACCATGATTCGGGTGGTGGAGCTTCGATACCACACGTAACCCGTCAATTTTCCCTCGCTTCCTCAGGATTGATGGAGTGCAACACGAATTTGACTTTCGGTATAACTTCACCTTCCCGAACTCGTAGGCTTTCGGTGTCAAAAATCAATGGCAAAGCATTCGCGGAAACTAGATCATTCGAAGCTATAACACACAAAAAAAGAGAGAGATGGAAAGGATAAGGAGTTTGTTTTTACCTTAAGCAAATTTTTGTGAAAATGAGCAAGTGGAAGATTTGGAAAGTTACTTCTCTTATTTATAGAAAGACAAATTTACTATTCATCTTCGAACTTTTTGGCCATCAATTTTGTCTAACTTGCCTGACGTGCCTTAAAAGTTAGCGAGAACATTTCAACGATTCTTGCAAAATGGGGGCTAACTGTTGGGGTCAAAAATGATTACGACAAAATTGATTCCTAAAAGAGTAACGAAAATATCGTCTTTCCTTTGAAAATGAAAATCATGAGAGGATTATCAATTCCGAGTATCTTTCCATCTAATTAATCTCCTCTGGACCAAATGTCGAAGCTCTGCATCAAGCAAACCATAAGCGGCCGCCTCGCAAAGTCCAGTCACTCGCGGATAACTAAACACGAGAATAACGAAATCAACGTCCGAGACCTTTGAGAGACCCCAGTAAACGAGTTTCGGAGCGATAAAAAGTCACCGTATACAAAGGATAACCGCGTCGCTTCAAAAATACGAGCAATATGGGCTGCTAGACTCACAGCCTGACTCACACTCTAGGCGCCCATTGGGCGACTAGATTCATGGTCTAGGCGTCCAACGGGCGCCCAGACTCACATTCTAGGTGCCCATTGGCCGACTAGACTCATGGTCTAGGCACCCAACGGGCAACCAGACTCACGATCTAGGCGCTCATTAGGCGACTAGACTCACGGTCTAGGCACCCAACGGGCGCTCAAACTCACAGTCTAGGTGCCCATTGGGCGACTAGACTCTCATAAAGTCTAGTCACCCACTGTTGACTAGACCACGCTTTCCCGATCGTCTTCTCCCTCGAATCCTGGTTCGAGCGTTTCTTGTTTTGTCTCGATTGGAGTTTCCGTTGAAGTTTCGCGGCAATAATCGTAAAAACTTGTACTTTTCGCAAAAACTTCATACCGATCGTATAAAACAATAATGGTTAACTCAAACACCGACAATGTATTAACTATATGATCAGTCTTACCATTTCGTAAAACTATCACCGAGTAGTCGTACCAAAAACGATTTCTCTGAAAGAAATCGAAAAAATCACTTTGTCGCTAAACGGTCCACGAAGACCCAAAATGCGACAAAAGTCCACTTATGATTTCATAACGAGAATGTGCCCAAATGCGTCAACGATCTACCCGAGTTTCACGAAAGATAAAAGGAAAATACGATAAAGTCAAAATCTGAAGATAAATATGGAAAACTCGTAAAGATATGGAAGATTCTCGAAAAATGCAATATTTTCGCGAAAAGATATGTTCAAATCTAGGGCGGAAAAGGAAACTAGATGAGCTGACGAAGGCATATAAAAGAGGGGCTAAGGAGAAAGAAAAGGGGGACACAGAAATTTCTTCACAATTCATACTTAGAGCTTTAGGTTTATTTTCATTTTTTTGCTACCGAGCTGCGTCTCAATTAGGTTTACCAGTCTTACATTGTGAGAACTAGGATACTCGCCAACATCTCTCGCGGCCACGGCTTACCACATGTTGTAATGCTCAACGCAGATTCGAAATAAGATCTCTATTGCTCTATTTTCTTTGTACTTTTGATATGTCGTTGTGTGTTTAGCAGATATCTGGGACCTCAAGAAAGTTAGGGTTTCCTGGCTTTCCTCCGAATACGAATATCGACAGTGCGAATTTCGGTTCCTACAATTATTAGACATTTAATTAAGTAAACAAAAAATAAAAAATTTCTTCGACAAACTTTTTTCACTCGTTATCAATATAATTGTTATGCAAACGGATGATCGATTATTGGTTGCTTATATAAAAAATTGTTGCCACGCCTTTGCCACGATTTGTCACGAAAAATTGTCACGATTCTATCACGAAAAGCCACGATTTTTGCCACGAAGCTAGCCACGATTATTTTCATGACAAAAAAACGAATATATTCTCTGACACAAAGTTGTTTCCTTCATTACGCGTGACATCTGGAATCGATGGGATTGGTTTTATGTTTTTTTGGTGGATTCCCACGATATTTGTCACGTTAGCAAAACACGACATAAAAATTTGTCATATTTTTGCCGCGTTTTCATCGTGACAACGTTGTCACGGGAATATCGTGACTATTCTTTCCCACAAAACTTTATGTGGGTAATCGTGACAAAAATAGCCACGATTTTGCCACAATATGCCACGTTTTTTTTGTCACGACAAATTTGTGATTATTTCTGTGGTAATACTTGCTACGATTTTTACACGAATTGCCACGATATTATTTTGATGACATTTTCGTGTCTTCCTGCATTTTACCACAAAATTTACGTGGTAATTTTGTGGCTATAGGATTTTTTTTATGCTAGTGATATATTGATCTTTAATTTTTTTCAGATGATTGGATTGTAATTAGTTGTTAAAAAAACAAAGTTATACCATATATATTTTTTTAAAACCAATGAAACCCATGATACAAAAAGTTACAAGTAATTACACAACGACATATATATTAAACATCCTCGAAAGGAGAAACCCTTGGATTAGCCTTAGGTATCTTGTTCTTTGATTTCTTAGTTTTCCAAACTTTAGTCTTCTCTTCCACATTGTCCTTCTGTTCCTCTACTGCTGCTTTTGCAAGCTTTGTCTTCATTTTTTCCTTAAAAATCTTTCTTATTGCGTAAGCTTCTGCGAAACCTACTGTTCCGGATCCACCAACGCTATACATCGTCCAGAAAAAATTATATATGAATCAACTCGAAAAAAAATGAGAAAAATTAAAATCAAGTTTGGTCTGAGACTTAAGAATGAGGCTTGTATGGGTTAGAAATGTATATATAGTGTGTAGGGTGGGATGTTACATGGAATTTTCCCTGCAGCGGGCAATTTTGATCTTTCTTTTTTGACTAACAGATATATAAACTTAGAAAATGGACAAAAGTAAACAACTTTTTCCTTGGAGACCAAGGGATAGAGATTTTCTCTACGCCTCTACCCTTCAAGGGACCCAATCAAATCCCAATCATCCAAAAAGATTATTGACACTCTAATTCGTGGCGTCAATCATCCAATGTTAATTTAATAAAGCAATTGCATTGGATTACAACATTGTATCTAATAATACAAAAACAACTTAAAATAAATCATTATATTGAAGAATAAATTATTGAAGGATGTTAGTGCGTTATCCAGACTTATGCAGAGTCAGTAAAGCTCAAAAGAATTGATTTGGTTATCTACATCACCAAAATGCACTCATCTTTTCGATTACATGTCATCATATCACTTCAGAGTTAAGCGTGCTTTTACTAGAGTATAACTAGGATGGGTGACCTACGAAGAAGTGACAATAAACCATTCTTTAAAGCTCTTGGAATAATACTTCCGACCGTTGGACAGAGTAGACCTATAGTTCTAGAAAGAGAGGCTTTGAGGATCGATACACGGGAGAGGATGCAGGAGTATTACAATTTTGTACAAGAGCAAAACCCGGATGAATGTGGAGTCACGAATTCTTACATCAACAGGGTAATGATTATGTTGTTTAACGAGTACATTATGCACTGTAAGTGAGAGTGAGTATGTACCCCAGTTTATGAAGAGTAAAGAAAGCTTTAAAAAGTGATTTAAAAATTGTTGAGAGTAATTTGAGCCTTGTGAATTCCCCTTGGTCCAGATGCAATACGAAAGTGATAACCTAAAGCAGGGGAACGCCAAAGGAGCAAGAAGCAGGGCGCTGAAAGTATGCCAGAAGCAAGAACCTACCTAAATCTACCTGATACTCCTTATCTAAATAGGATAAGGAGATAAACACGAATATCTAAGGATAAACATGAATCTACCTTATCCTAAGGGGATAATGACTAGTTTCTACCTATAAATACAAAGCCTAAGGGACCAAAGAGGTCATTCGAAAACCCCTAAGAAAAAGGCTCGATATCTCATGTCTTTCTTTCTTGTCTACGACTTGATTGAATATTGATTCTCACCATTGTTGTACCTTGTCTTCTTTTTACAATCAACAAAGAGACCTTTTGCCTATTTTTATTCTTTCATACATTCTTGACTCCTTGCTTCCGTAGTGCTTTACAAAGAACATCCCCAAAATCATTCATAACAGTTTGGCGCTAGAAGAAGGGGAAACTCAACAAAAAGATACGTGACGATGGCAAGAGACAACAATGACATCACGATCAGAACACCCCACATGAACCGACATTTTCACTGATTTGTTCATTGAGCAATATCCCAGTAGCAAGGTCACCCCCAAATCTTTTGATGGCCTCTACGAGATCAGGCAGCGCAAGGCGGAGCCGCTCCGAAGCTACGTACACGTTTAAATCAGCAAAGGTAGTTATACCCAATTGCAGCATCGCAACCACAATCTCAGCCTTCAAAAGAGGGTTACTTGCTGATGGGGACTTGTACAAGGACCTGACCACCAGACAAGAGTCAAGGGTCATAAGGACGGAGAAAGTCGCTAGAGATGATAAACCATACCAAAGACCTCGGAGGAAGAAGGAGGTAAGGGAGCCAGAGGAGGATACTAACCTCTGGTAGGCAGGACTCCCCACCAAACACTTGGCCCGATATTTATAATTGGTCGATATCGAGAGAGGAGCTAGTAGGAGTTCTGAAGCAGATGGGTTCCCAGGTCAAATGGCCCCAAAAGATGAGATCGCATGATCACCACCAGAACGCTAACAAGTGGTGTGACTTCCATAATGACCATGGTCATAGAACAGAGGATTGCGTCTCTCTTAAAATGAAAGTCAACGAGCTCCTCAAGAAAATACACCTTCAAAAATTCCTCTCTGATAGGGCAAAAGACCTGCTAAGCAATCGAGAAGATGATGTCCTGGCAGAGCGCAAAGTCCTAGACTCCTCCCCCCCCCCCCAAACATGACTGAGTGATCAATGTCATATATGGAGGATCAAAAGTCAGTGGGATTACCCTCACCACTGCCAAAAAGAGCACAAGAACCACAAAGAATAACCAAGGCGTCCCAGAAGCCAAACGTCAAAGTCACAATTAGGAGACTATCAACTTTGCTACCGAGGACAAGGCAATGTTATGACAGCACACCATGACGCCCTGGTTATTTCTTTATCGGTAGCGAATTGTTTGGTGAAGAGGGTATTAATCGACAACGACAACTCTATAAATGTACTCTTCTTAGGGGCATACTCAGATCTTGGTCTAAACCAAGAAGCCCTAACCAAGAAGGTCATGCCGCTTGTAGGCTTCAGTAGAGAGGTCAAACAGACCATCAGAGAAGTAATGCTTCTTGTTTACGCAAGAGGAATAAACTTGTCCACCAGGTTCTTTGTCATAGATTTCCTTCCGCCTAAAACATTATCATGGGGAGACCTTGGATACACAAGATGGGAGCAGTGTCTTCAACTTTGCATCAAGTGTTGAAGTTTCAAACGCCATGGGGAATCAAGGAGATCAAAGGTGATCAGGAGAATGCTCGATTGTGTTATCAGACTACCCTAAAAGACAACATAGCCCCCTTGTAGCAATTATAGAAACCACTTCCCACACGACATACTGAGGAGCAGAAACTAAAAAAATTGGATGAGATACCCCTAATACTTGGAGACCTAGTGATGCAACCTTGGATCTTCTGAAAAAGAGATCAGAACTTTTCTTTTGTGTTTTATTTTTACTTTCTGATTTTTATGGGAAGAAGGGGTGAAAAGATGAGAATGATGGATTTTCAGATATTGGTAGATG
>OVAN01010913.1:0-15220 GCA_900406275.1 Anastatica hierochuntica
TAAGAGATCTAGAGATTTAATGGAAGGAAACAAAGAAAAAGAACTCTTGGATAAAAAAAAAACAGATTTTTAAGATGAGATTTGCGAAAATTTTGAGAAGATTTGAAGAAATTTGGGTAGAATTTGAGAGAATATGAGCTCAAAGCTCTGATACCATGTTAGAATTTAGAAGATTTTAGTATGGAAGATTGAAGAACATGAAGAACATTGTTGAAGAAAGAGAGAGAATTTGAAAATAGAGAGAGAAATGTATTATCTTCATTAATTCTTTTGTTTCTATTAGTGATTCTATTTGTAGAGGAACCACTAAAGTACAACCAATGAATGAAAGAGAGAGACTAGCTTCCTTCCCAATGTTAGATCTAAAATTCAAATTCAAATTTTCTCAATATTGAGAGTAAGGAAACGCGTTTCTAACTCCTATATGGCTATAAAGACGAATATTACTAAGGCCTATGATCATTTAGAATGGGATTTTATTCGTGAAGCAATGAATCGAATGGGATTTTATGTTAGATGGATTGAATGGGTTATGATTTGTTTGAGATCTGTATCTTATTCAGTGCTTGTTAATGGCATCCCTCAGGGTCATATTGTTCCGGAAAGAGGAATTCGGCAGGGCGATCCTCTATCTCCTTATATATTTATCATCTGCGCTGAAGTGTTAACTCATCTAATAAGGAGAGTAGAAAGGAAAGGTGAAATTCAAGGGATTAAGATAAGTAATGCTAGTCCACCGTTGCACATATGCTTTTTGCGGATGACTCGGTGTTTTTCTGTAAAGCTAATGTCAGATCATGTAGAGCTTTAAAGAATATTTTGTTTCAGTTTGAACAAGCATCAGGACAAACAATTAATACAAGCAAATCATCAGTGTCATTTGGTGCTAGAGTACGGTCCAACATGAAAACAAGACTACGAATTCTTCTGCAAATACATAATGATGGTGGAGGTTCGAAGTATCTAGGATTGCCAGAACAATTTGGGAGAAAAAAAAGCTGGAACTCTTCCAGTATATTATAGAGAAAGTCTCGGAGCGAACGAAGGGATGGAGTAAAAAGCAGCTATCGCAAGCTGGCAAGGAAATCCTAATTAAAAGCTATAGCTATGGCAATGCCCATTTATACCATGAATTGTTTCAAAATTCCAGAAGCTATATGTGATGAGATTGATAAAATTGTTTCCAACTACTGGTGGAATGGTTCTAATGAGAATAAAGGGATGCATTGGGTAGCTTGGAAGAAACTTAAGTACCCCAAGAGTGATGGAGGCCTTGGATTTAGAGATATTTCCAAATTTAATGATGCCCCGCTTGCGAAACAAGCTTGGAGGATTTTACAGAATCCAAATTGTCTCATGTCACGGACTTTGAAAGGTAGATATTTTGCGGATTCAAATATCCTCGTAGCGGGAAGAGGATCAAGACCCTCGTTTGGTTGGCAATCAATATTGCAAGGACGTGATTTACTAAGGTTGGGTTTAAGGTTCTCAATTGGCAACGGTAGAACCATACAAACATGGAAGGACCCATGGCTTCCCCTGCATCCACCACGGCCTCCCAGACCCATAAATGAATCTGTTATCGATGACTCAACGGTTGATAGTCTTATGACACTTTCTGGAACTATTTGGGATGAGGAGAGAGTTAGACGAGTTGTTCATCAAGATGATGTGCAACATGTCAATCTATTAAAGCTGTCTAGTTCAAACTCAAAGGATAAGATAGGATGGCCTTATGCTGATAATGGGGAGTACAACGTAAAATCAGGATATTGGGTAGCTGATCATAATTCACGAGACCAGGATCAGGTGGATCCACCTCATGGGAACTGTGGGATAAAAAACCAGATTTGGAAACAAAGAATACCACCGAAGCAAAAGTATTTCCTATGGAGGATGTTATCGCGAGCACTGGCCACAACAGAGGAGCTACAAGTACGTCGTGTGGTAACCAATGGAATGTGTTGAGGATGTGACTTGTTAAACCAGACATTAAGTTGTGAGATGAAAGTTGAAGCCATTATAGATTTTCAGAAACAGATTTTGTGTCCTAGCAAGGTAAGGTTACTTCCTTTTTTCATTCTATGGAGGTTATGGAAAAGTCGAAATGCGTTGATTTTCCGTAAACAGAGTATTGCTTGGCAAGAGGTACTAAAGCAAGCTATGGATGATGTGTATGAATGGTTGGGGGTTTATGAAAATCAATCAACTAATCAGACCACCAGGAGATCACACATGGGTCGAGATCAATGTTGGCTACGTCCTCCGATGAATATGATCAAGTGCAATTTTGATGCAGGCGTTACAAACTCTGAAACAAAAAGTCTTGCGGCTTGGATTTTTAGGAACAATGATGGAGTATTTTTGGGAGCAGAGCAAGCTACAGGTAATTGTACATCTTCACCCTTAGAATCAGAGTTTCAAAGCTTAATATTTTGTATGCAAAATTCCTGGGTGTGTGGTTTTACAAACATGATTTTCGAAGGTGATAGCTAGGAACTGTATCAGATAATACAAGGTAAGAAACATAGCTTTGGCCTTGTTAATTGGATATCTGATCTTCAGGTTTGGAAGTCACGTTTTTCTCAAGCTCAGTTCCGCTGGATTCCAAGGGAATTAAACAAGCTTTCAGATTTTGTTTTTCACGATCAGATTCCATCTTGTATTTCCCTTAGTTTGTATAATGACTATCTCCTAAGTTTTAATGAAAATAACAGTTGCGTTAAAAAAAAGTTATTTATTACAAAGATATTTCAAATGTTTTTTTTTGATATTTTTAGTATTTTTAGTATATTATTAAGATATTTTAAAGTATTTTTGAACTAGGTGTTGGTCCGTGCTGTACACGGACATGATCTGATTTCTAAAATTCAATTCTATCATTTGACAGGTTTTGTATTTGCGATTGAATATGGAAGCTACTCGTATAGTAAAGTTATTAAATTTGACCAAAATACTCGTAAAAAATAGAGAAGAGTGTTAGGAAAATCACAAATAAAATTAGGTTATCACTCATAAAGTTAAAAAATTACTATGTCACAAACGATAAAAAGGATAATCACTCGGAAAGTTAGAAGAAAATTTAAAGAAGAAAGTAACTCAACCAAAATATCGTTGGCTATACAGAGCCACCTCTAACAACTAACAACTAAAACGTATAATGATGTGCAAACAACATTATGGTTTAGTGCACGGGTATGGTTGGATTTCGTAAACTCATTTTAAAAATTTGACATGTTTTGTTAGGGCTGAGTGTTCGGGTATCTAACTGAGTTACGTTCGGGTTTGGATCTCGATCTCCAGCCCTACAATATCCTATCTAGATATTTTACTGTTGGTTTGGATTCGAGTAAGTTTTGGTCGGGTATTTAGGTTTCGGTATTTTTCGAGTTTTTTGAGTATTTAGGTTCTCTCGTATTTCGAGTTTTTCAGATATTTCAAACTTTTTCAGGTATTTCAAGTTTTTTTATCGGGTATTTAGGATATTTTTTCGGGTTCTTCTTCGGATGGTTAGATCTTTTCGGATATTTTGGGATTTTGGGATAAAATCGGGTACTTATTCGGGTTTAGGATATTTCAGATACTTTTTTGAATTTCGGAATCAGATTGTTCGTGTTCTTTCGGGTTCGAGTTTTTTCAGATATCCGCTCATATTTAATTCAGGTTCGTGTATATCCTATATTTGAACTAGTTGAGGTTCATTACCCGTTCGAGCATTTTTATAGTTTGGTACGGATTGGGTTCAGGTTCGTGTTTGGATTTCAGGTAAAATGTTTGGTCCTAGATCTTTTTATGACCATAACGGTTTTGATTTGACACTAACATAATTAAAATCTATTGTCTTTAGAATGTCTGTATTATATTAATATTGTTAGAACAATATTGAATAGGACAGTTACTCGTGTACTTCATCAACTCTTTCGTCAGATGATAATAAAGATTCTATCTAATGCTTTGAGATTAGATGAATATTCACTCATTTGCCACATTTGCTAAATAAAATTATCCATAGACGGGTTTCATCAAGGTTTGGTGTCGAACCATAGTATAAGGAGAAGGTCAGGATCGTGTGAGTTCCGCAACACTTGGAGCTTGTTGCGAATAAATCGATTAATAGCATAGATGAGAAAGGAAGCTTGGAGTGGTTATGATCGTGTCGTCTCCTGTTCCGTCTGGTCCAGAGGTGATGAAGACAAGATTGTAATGCAAGCCTAAGAAGATCTAGTCATGTGCTTTGGTGATCATTATCTCGATGAGAATGCGACATTTTCTAAATGGATTCTTGACGTCGGAGACAGTGATCTAAAACCAATCAACATTTGTGTCTAGTTCACCAGTGTTTTGAACATAACAAAACAAAAAAAAAGAGATTGATTTTGAACCAAACAAAAAATTTCACAAAATTAAGCCAACTAAAATGGACCATATTTTATTGTGTAAAGGTAAACATTTTTCATCTCTCTTCGGTGGATTATCTTCTTCTTCAAATAGAAAACATGCACTTATAAATCCACTCACCTATAATCCAAAGAACATAAAATGTTAAAAAAAATATCACACTAAATAAATAAATAAAAAATCACAATCTTTTGACAATCACATATATATGGAGTTTTGAAAAATGAAGATCACAACCTTTTGGGGTTAACACAATCTACATCTCCCCACCACCTTGAGAAACATTCACAATAATATTGCAAATGTGCAATTTTTACAATCTTGGGCAAAAGAATCAGGAACTTGCATTATAGAAGATATGCAAATTCTCTAGAGTCTCACATGCAAGTATGTGTTTTAATAAATCATATTTATATGAGAAATTAATTAGGGTTTTGGACTTTTTAAAACAACACAATGGCAATTTCTTGTGAAACCTGAAAAACGAAACATGTTCACAATGAACTCTTGAAATAATGCAATGCATACTTCCTTTTAATTGGGGCCACTAAAAAAGACGTGAACTCTTGCGTCTTTTATTCATAAAAAGCACGTTCACCAAAGTAGTCTATAAGTGGACCAACAACTGTCCATGAATCATACCAGAAAGATGCTCTGCACCCACATTAACATGCGTCTGAGAAACCTTATCATTGTTGGTCGTACCTTGATCATGTTCTGAGCTTCCAAGAGAGGGAGCTAGATTCACTCAGACACCAATGAAGTGATTAGTACAAAAGAAGCGAATTCAAACTCATAGAAACATGAAAATACCAAGAACGTTCTCTCACAAGTCTCTCAGTACACACCAAACCAAAACACTATAGTAACAAAAGGAAACAATCAACCTCTCATCTCTTGATCGACAATTGGCAGACTCGTAACCAATCCACAAAATCGGTATGAAACCAAAGAAAGTTATTTTATTAAACGTGCTAGAAGGTACAATAACCTGAATGGGTTGTAAGACATACCTTGAGAGAATAAATGATCATGGATGTTTCCAAAGGGGTTAGCTCAGGGCCGTCGAGCTCGGGTTGTGTAAAAGTCAAAAACATTGCTTCCTAACAATCGAGATAAGAAGAGGAGGACGAAGAGCATGGAGAAGGAATAGAATGGAAAAGAAGCCAATCTCTCTCTCTCTAGCAACTCAAAAAGTAAAAATATCTATGAATAAGCAGCAAACTTTTTCAAACAAACACATTTTCTAATGGAGGGAAATATATTCATAAGATAAAAAAGTTGAAACAAGCAAAAACAAAAATATAAAATGTTATTACACTCTCTTAAGGAATCCAACATCAAATTAATCTTCTTTTAGAAATAAACTTGACCTTTTCTCTCTTGAAAAGACCAGGAACTCGAAGCAAACTCGGAACAAAAACCTAAGGTATAACATCATTACCATTCAACCTTAGAAAATAAAAAAAAAAGTTGAAAATAAGGTTCTTAAACAAGCTAACGTGTAAAAAAATGTAGAAAAGAATGAAATACAATAGATATGTTTCGTTTGTATTCTCATATAGCACTAATGTATCCCCCATTATATATAAACCATTTTTGACACACACACACATATACATGTATACATCTCTACATAACCCAAAATCATTAACTAACAACACATATCATTACAAAGAAAAATTGATCACAACCAGTCTAGCCATGAAAATCACCAATAATACACGTACAACACTTAACAAAGACAAAGAAACACAAGCAAAACATTCACCTTGATCTAAATGCCTCGACCTCAGACAATTGTGGATCAAACAGAAGCTGTGAACAGTTAAGTGCGTTGGAAACAGATCAGGTATCTAAAAAACCAAAATTTAAAAAGAGAAAAATTATTAAACCAGGAGAAGACCACACACAACTCGCCAACAAAAAAGAAAAATGAAACAGAACTCCTGTATGCTTTGACCACCGCCAAACGATGAACACAAATAATAGAAGAACCCTTATGCTCGGTCGCATAAGAAACCGTTGAAGTTGAGTAATCTCCCAACAAGGTGCATAACAATTGGAGATCCCTGCAAGTTTGAACCACAACCAAACATCAAAAGGTACACAACATGCAAAAATACATCATCTATCGCTATACGTACCGATCATCACGAAGAATAGCATCGACTTTGGGTGTACTGACATCCTTGGCGACTATATCCTCTAAAGCACCCGCGGTTACAACCGTACCGATAACATCTACACAAATATACATAACAACCAAGAATATTACGGATTCTCCTCTCACCATATTTTTTTACTGTTTGCAAGATTCTTCATATGAACCATGTTCAGGACACGTAGCAAGATGTCTCCAAATATGGTAGCGTGCATTGGAGTTGAGTCTATATCTATTCTTGATGAACTTCATATGAAGGGTTAGTCAAAATATTTTCTTGCCAAGTTCTTAGCAAATAGTTACATTCTTAGAGGAAAACTAATTTCAACTTTTTGCCACAATTTTCTTTCATTGAGTTATTTTCATGACAAGTTCCATCTCTATATCATGGAGACCTAAAAACTGAAAACTTTTTACGGGGACAGCCCGTGACAGCAGATGAGAAAAACTCTACCTTACTTATCTTGGTCTTGGTATGTTTTTTTAAAAGAGAAGAGAATGTCAAATTCAAGGTACTGAGATTTGTTTGTTCCTCTCTTCCACACTTTTTTCGTCTTTGTAGGCGGTGATCCAAGTTAATGATCCAAGTTGGCATGATAAATTGTCTATTCATCTTCTTTGTTTATAATATTTTTCCTTTATGATTCGATTTTCTAGCTTCATAAATACTAAAACTTATTCTTATGTCGATTTTTGGTTAAAATATTTTTTACCAACATAACATTTCAGAGTTTTTTAAGTCTTATTAGATGTGAGTTTTAGGAGATTATGTACTTCTTTCTTATGTAAAATTTCTTTTTCGGAGTTTTAGGGGTTTTTTGTCTTGAATTCGTAGTTTTTAAATTTTTTGTGTTTTCTTTGTTTTTTTATCATGTCTTGATACAATTATGATCATGTTGATTTTTTTTTCTATTAGCTTTTGTATGCTTGGCAAATGTTTCCAGTTTCTACCACACATATCTTGGTTTGCATGGTATTCATTCTGTTGGAATGAAGCCTGTTGTGGTTATTGTGAGCTTGGTTATCGTCTTCAAGGCACCAGTCTCGCCTGTCAATGGTTTTGGTAATCTACAATCTTATCATCAGCTTATGTGAACTAATACACAAATCATTTGGAGTTCATTGTTGTTTTTGTATCTTGCTTGTAGGAACCGAGATCGCACTTGTGGGAGATTTTTATACTCTAGAATGAAGTGTATCAAGCCAAAGCCTAAGACTGCTTAAAACATTTATCTGTTAATGCTGTAATTCTCTGCACTTTGGATTTTCACACAAGACCATTTCTTAAGTTGATGATTTAATTCTTTCGCTGGTTCTTCAGAATTTTTATTCATTATTCCAAGTTTTTCATTTGTAGCAATCTCTTCTCCGTAGAGATTCATATAAGTTTTTGATCGAAAATCGAGATAAGAAGAAGAAGATGAAGAAGAGCATGGAGAAGAATTAGAATAGAGAAGGAAGAGGGTGAAGATTTATTAAGGTGAGTTCTATTAGGGTTTTTTCTAGCTCGTAAAACAAAACAATGACGCAATTGGTAATTAGACAATTTCAATCAAAGACTTTTTGTCTATAAAATACATGGAAAGAGTAACGAAACAATCCGGTGAAACTACATTAAAATTGACGCACGAGATTGCGACACACGAGATTTTAAAGCTTTAATTAATTTTTTTAAGAAAAATTAAAATTATTTTTTAAAAATAGTGAGAAACTTCGAGACGATGACACGTCCCCGACATCGCACAAGACGATGACACGTAAGCCAAATGACTTCTCATTTAACAATTATATAGATTATTACAAACGTATCTGACTTGGAAGTTGAATCTATGAACCTCACAAAAAAATGAAGATTAGAGTAAAAATTCAAAGAATATTGTTTTTCCCATTTTGCATGAATATTGTTTTTGAAATTTTGTAATGCATGTCGGTCCTATGTAAAACATTCATAATTATCAAAAAATTTGTTATTTAATTTTACCAGTACAAAGTACAAACCATAAGCGGGGAAAGGGTTAAAAACCCATCAAATTTGATTTTTTTTTGTCGCACATCAAATTTGAGTAATTCACTAAATATAACCATACTTTCTTCTTATCGAGAAATTAATTAAATTTAGACTTCAATTCTTCACTGATTCACCTAAGATTCGCTTGTTTGTTGACTTCTTTCAACATTAAAAAAAGTTTGTCAAAACCATTGCAAAGTGAATTTCAAAAAAAAAAAGATTTTGAAAACTATATTACCACAAATCACCCTTAGAAGTTTAGAAGACCACAAGATGAATTCATAATTCAGTAAGTAGCAGAATATGAATCACCTCACAAGTTAAGTCTATAGTACCAAAGTGAGAAGCAGCTAATTAAGAGCCTAAGAGGTGAAGATTATTTATTACCTTCAATCACCTGCAAACGTATAGACAGTCATCTCTCTCATCCCACATAGTATCCCCAAACTCTTTCCCACTCTTATCGCGGACAATGCATTCGCCTTGCTCTCCCGGTAGAAATGAACAGCCTCTTGATGTCATCTGGCGAACACTCAACACGTTTCTGCTGATCCCGGGAACAAAAAGCACATTGTTGATTGTCTTCTTCTTCCCTTCCTTCATCGTGACCTTAACATCTCCTCTTCCTTCTACCATCATAACGGTTCTATCCATTAATCCAACCTTAGCTTTGTATGTTCTGTCTAGAGTAATGAAAAGCTTCTCATGTGGAGTCATGTGACTGGTGGCATGCCCGTATATCATCCACATACCCTCATCATATGTGAAATCATTCAAAGACAGCTTTGCCAACAGTATGTAATCAACTTCGATTTCTTCTTCATCTTTTCCAGTTTCTGGGGCACCTGGTTGCTGCCATTGTTAACTCATATATTAACATAGTTAGAGCAGGGATTCTCCTGCATTCTACGACATAGTAAATTATATATTGTGCATTAGGATATTAGTAGTCTAGTTATGAAAAGAAAAGGAATTTACATCAATCACAATATCAAACAAAGACCAAAACTTACTTCTCTTTGCTAGACGTTAACCAACTTGGTATACTCGGAGACATACTATACCGAGAGTTGATAAGTGATCTAGGAGGTGTAACAACCCACACCAAATACAAAGGATTCCACAAATACTCGAGCGGAACATGCAAACACCGACTATCTGAGAGAGAAAACACATATCGCCCATACACCATTAAAAAACATAAACAATTTCGTAAAAGACCGTAACCAAATCAATGATATTGCTAGATTGGACATAAACAAACTGCTCACCAGTCATCGATGAATTAGGGTTCTTCGTTCTGATAAATGGCAGTTGTATGCTTTGTATTAGAGAGGAACGTGATATTATATATATATATATATAAGAAAACAATAAATTAGTGTTTAGAGTTATCAATGACATGAAAGAGTAAATATGGATTTTGGAGAGGGTTAATGGAGGCATAAATCGACCAAAAAAAGCTGAAAAACAAATTCAACGGTGAAAGAGGGTTGTCTAGAACCACCGAGGGATAAGATCGTGACACGTAATTTTATTTTTATTTTTTAAATTTCCAAAAAAATAGCGAAAATTTTCTGCGGGAAGCTCAGAAAACGACACGTCACCGAAACTCAATACTACGATGATACATCAGCTTTTGACTTCCCTTTTAATAATAGTATAGATAGATATTTTGGCTATTTTCGAATAACTCCGAGCATTTCAGATACAAAATTCCTAAATCGAACCGAATCCAAATTTTGTTTATGTAAATGTGGTTTCTCTCAAAAAAACGGAAGAACCAATCTATAGCGGAAAATTTTGAACCAAACCCAAACAAAAAATAAAAAATACACGAATAAGTCTTAATGCCTATAATGAAGAATAAAAAGATTCCAAAAACCAAAAATCCCCTTTGGTAGGCTTAGGAACCTCCTTCTCATTTAGAGGGTTTACTTCTTAATAGAAGGAGCTTATGTTCCTTTTTCACATGTATTTTCTTCTCGAGTGTGGAAAGTTTTAGTGTTTCTTTTATTTCAATCGACAGTTAGTTTGTTTTTCTCTGGTAACTGCTCTAAGAAAGTGGAGGACGTGCTATTCAAAGGTTTTTCCCAGAAAATCTTCTTGACAGTACCTTCTTTTCTTCACTTGTTTCTTTGTCCTACCATTACTATTGAACTGAGAGCTTAACTCATATGGATTCTGAAGTTGAGAAAGTGCTAGAGGCGATGTCATTAACAAAAGATGACATTCCTTTCACAATGCCGGATCTCCCTGAGTACTTTTCGGGTGAGAGGAATATGTTGAGCATCATCGGACGTACCTTAAACCCTCCTTTCCAGCCTATGGAAGACTTGATCCGGGATTTGCCAAGGAAGTTTAGAGTTTATGATCAAGTGAGAGGTGTGGCTTTAAGCAAAGACCGGTTCCAGTTTATCTTTAATTACAAACAGGAAATGGAGGAGGTCCTTAAGAAAGGTGCGTGGATGTTCAATAACTGGTCGATTGTGATTGACCGTTGGTATGAAGTTCCTTCGGATGATTACTTGCAGTTCTTACCGGTGTGGGTACAAATACGAAATATCTCGGTGAATCATTACACCAAGGAGGCCATTATGCTATTGGGAGAGCTTATCGGCCAAGTCAAACAGGTGGCATTTGATCCTACACGAAGCCAGCGGAAAGACTATGTCTGAGTCTTAGTTCTTTTCGATGTAACTAAGCCTGTCCCAAGATACAGAAATGTTACATTCAAAAACATTGGCTCTGTAAAGCTTCTCTTTGATTTCGAACGAGTTCAGAAGAGGTGTTACCATTGTCAACGCCTCACGCATTCGAAAGAGCATTGTCCTCTGCTTGTTAAAGACCGACCTTCTGCAACGGTCTCAACAAGTAATTCTCAGAATGTTCGGGCAGTGGATACCTCTGTTTTGAATGAGAAAGTTCCTCTCTGTGGGGTCCTGTCAGAATCGCAGCTGGGGATTGATCCTAACACGGGTCGTCGTCGTATTGCTCCCAAAGTTATTCAGAAAATGCGTCAATACCTTTTGGTTGATGACTCGGCAGAGCGTCAAGCCAGGATAATGCGTATACAGAGCACTGTTGTGGCTGCTGAAAAGGATCCAATAGCTCAAAAGACTCTGTTACGATTGGAGCAAGTACCCATTTTTCATTCTGATGTGGACAAAGGTAAAGGCATTGTCTTCGACTTTAAACAAACGGAGAGGGTGTCTAAGCATCATAACCAAGAATCCAAGTTGCTGGGAGAAGCCATTGCTGCGGCAAAATCATGTCATGTTCTTGCGGTTTCTCATTCAAGCAATCAGGTAGATGGGGGTGTGTCTCTGGTGCCACAGTCCGAGTGTGGTTCTACGGTTTTTAGAGCTGGTCGTGGTGAGGCCAGCCCTTCCGGAATCACATCTCGCCTTCCCCGAGGACGTAAGCGCCCTTCTAAAGCTAAGAGACTAGCTACAACGCGTAAAGAGGCAGCTGGAATGGTCGCTAAGTCGCCTGTTACACAAGATTTAGAACTTCCAGTGGAGCCAAAGACTGATGTGAGATTTCAGTATAAACGCAAAGCTATATCTGAGGCAGAGGGTCCACCAAGGTTTGTCAAACATCAATCTAAAGAGGCTGTTCTGAGAGAGGAACAACCAGCTCAAGTATGAAGATAATGAGCTGGAACTGTCAAGGACTTGGTCCGGACCTGACGGTTCTTCGTCTTATGGAGATACGTCAAATGTATTTCCCTGAGATCCTTTTTCTAATGGAGACCAAAAACAAGAGTGATGTTTTAGTTGATTTGCAAGTATGGTTAGGGTATGATAATGTTCTTATGGTGGAGCTGGTTGGCGTTAGCGGAGGCTTAGCAATATTATGGAAGAACAGTGTTGGGCTGGATTTCGAATGTGTACATAAGAATGTTATTGATGTTGTTGTACAGTTTAATTATTTAAGTTTCTTTTTAACTTGTGTATATGGAACACTAGAATCTGGTCTTCGTCATTTGGTGTGGAAGCGTTTGTTACGAATTCATTCGAACTGAAACAATATGTGGTGCTTAATTGGGGATTTTAATGAGATTTTGAGCAACAATGAAAAGCTAGGAAGACTTAAGCGTAGTGAAGCTTCTTTCAAGCTGTTTGCGGATATGCTACGAACTTGCGACATGCTTGAGCTTCCTAGTTCCGGTAATGGTTTTACTTGGGCAAGGGTGAGGCAATCTCACTGGATTCAGTGCAAGCTAGACAGGGCCTTTGCAAATAAGCTTTGGACTCAATCTTTCCCTAAAGCCAACCAAACTTTTCTGGATCCTACTGGTTCTGATCATAGACCTGTTCTATTACGATTGTTGGATGATTCCAGTGTTTATAAAGGTTTTTTCGATTTGACTCAAGATGGGTTGGAAAGGATGGTGCTCGCACAGCAGTAGCGAAAGCCTGGGCACCTGTGTCTTCGTAACCGCGCAGGTCTGTCTCATCATGCTTTCGTGATACTAGAAAGAACCTGAGTCAATGGAAGAGGGTGAACAAAACCAACTCCCAGCAGAGGGTTCTGCAATTAAAGTCTGATATTAAGCTGGAAATCTCTTCCCTGTCGCCTTGCTTGCCTCACTTGTCCCAGCTTAAACATGATCTAGCTCTGGCATATCGAGAAGAAGAAACTTATTGGCGTCAAAAGAGTCGATAGCGTTGGCTTCAATTAGGTGATAAAAACTCCAATTTCTTCCACCTCTCAGTCAAAGCTGATAGAACGCGTAAACGCATTGACAAGCTGCGGGATAGCAATGGTCGTTTTCAAGTTGCAGAACCTGCCAAAGCTTCGATTGCAGCTGGTAACTTTCTCTCCTTGTTCCAGTCATCATCCAGTTCAGTCCACACAGATTTTTTCACGACTTTCAAAGTCGGGTCACACAGGAGATGAATGAGACTTTGTTGGCGCCGATTTCTCCAGATGAGATTAGAGATGCAGTCTTTTCGATTAATTCTTCGAGTGCACCTAGTGTGGATGATTTGACTGGCTGCTTTTTCCAAAGATATTGGGATATAATTGGCCCAAAGGTCACAACTGAAGTTCTAGATTTCTTCAACTTAGGCTGCTTTCCTTCAGATTGGAACCACACTTTGATATGCCCGATTCCTAAGAAGGAGGCTATGGAAGTGATGAGTGATCTAAGACCTATTAGTCTTTTTTTGGTGCTTTATAAGATCATCTCGAAGATGTTGGTGGCGAAATTAAAACCATTACTGCCTTTACTTGTCTCTCCATCTCAGTCGGCTTTTGTCGAAAAGCGCCTAATCTCTGATAACATCATTATTGCCCACGAAATCATTCATGGTCTCCGATCTTTGGATAGTGTCTCCTCGTCATTCATGGCTATTAAAACCGACATCTCCAAGGCATATGACCGAGTAGAGTGGGGTTATATTGAAGCCCTTCTCTCGGCCATGGGGTTCCAGGATCGGTGGATCACTTTATTGATGTTCTGTGTGCGTTCAGTGAGATATTCCATCTTATTAAATAGCCAGACACATGACTCTTTTACTCCGACTCGCGGTCTTCGTCAAGGCGATCCCTTGTCTCCACTCCTTTTCGTTTTATGCATAGAAGGGCTTATTCACCTCCTTAACAAAGCAGAAAGACAAGGTCTTTTGAAAGGTGTTCAATTTGCTCAATCGGGGCCTATGATTCACCATCTCCTTTTTGCCGATGATAGCTTGTTCGTGTGCCAAGCAACAAAGGACCAATGCGAGGTACTTCTATTGATATTGGATCAATATGCAGCCATCACAGGACAGGTTATAAATCCGGCTAAATCGGCAATTACATTCGGGTCAAAAGTTCCTGCAGATACTAAGACAAGAATTCAGGCAAAGCTGAATATTTTTAATGAAGGCGGTACTAGATCTTATTTGGGCCTCCCGGAGTGTTTTAATGGGTCTAAGGTCTAATTGTTTAACTACATTCAGGAAAAATTACAATCTCGTCTCTCTGGTTGGTGCTCAAGGTTTTTGTCCATTGGAGGGAAAGAAATACTTACCAAATCAGTGGTATTATCGATGCCTATCTACGCGATGACCTGTTTTAGACTACCAAAATCGGTTTGTGCGAATCTCACCAGTGCTATCGCTAACTTCTGGTGGAACTCTCAGGAAGGGAATCGCAAAATTCACTGGAAAAGCTGGGAGAGACTATGTCTTGCTAAGCAAGATGGTGGATTGGGTTTTAGAGACATAGAGCTCTTCAATCAAGCTCTTTTGGCAAACAAGTTTGGCGCGCCTTATGTGAACCTGAGAGTCTATGTGCTCGCTTCCTGATGGCTCAGGTTTTCACCCAAGAAATCACTGCAAGCGTACAGTTAGTACGTTGTAGTGGTTCAGGTATCGAATCCACAAAGACCAATGTGTACTAAAAACTATTGAATCAATTACGGGCTAAAGCGGAGAAAGAAGTTTGGTAAAAGGAAACTAAATTCGGAGAAAAGAAAGAAAGCAATGAAAACAAGAGTTGTAAAACGATTGGAAGAAGACGCTAGGCAAAGGGTGTTCTCAGGGAATTCATTTCATCAGGATTTTAGATTGTTTAGGGGGAAGCAGATAAGAACCATCTCAGCTCAGTTCACTAAATTATAATTAATCTACTGTCGCAGCGCTAATTATCTATGCTAA
>OVAN01010914.1:0-15219 GCA_900406275.1 Anastatica hierochuntica
ATGAACAAGATCAAAACAATTTTCATAAATAGTTTCAGATTTTGGAAAAACGACTTGCAATGTTTACCTAAAACACATGCTTCACATTCATGATTTTTAAACGAAATACTTGGAAACAACAACTATAATGATCTAGAATGAGGATGTCCTAATCTAGCATGCCATAATGCATTATTATCCGACATGGAAACAGATTTAAAAGCAAGAGGTAAATCGAGCAATGGCTTGGTATCTTNTATGTCATCCTTTGTAGTTCCTTTTCCAAACATCTTACTTGTCTTAATATCCTGAAAAAGAACATCATTAGGACTGAAATAACATTGCTGTTAAGGTCATTAGTAGTCTTTTTCACCGAGAGTAAATTAGAAGTAAAACTAGGCATGTAAAGAGCTTTAGATTCTTTATCAAATAGCCTAAGAATCCCTTCTCCTTTAATTGGAACCCCATGACCGTTTGCTACTATGACATTTCCTAATGATGGTTTCACATTTTTAAGCAAGTTCTTATCACTAGTCATATGATGAGATGCTCCGGAATCTACAATCAATGGTTTAGTGATATTAGATGCAAGAAATGATTTACCAAATACATTACCGAAATTCTCTTTTAAGGCTTGAATGAGTGCATTAAGGTCTGATTTCTTCACCATTTCGGATTGTGCACTCATCATAGAGGCTGCCAAGGCTTTAAACTCCTCTTCCTTGCCGTGGGAAGATGAGCTTGTTGGCTCCTCATTGGCCTTTGTTATCGTGTAAGCATTCTTGGGTTTGAATCCGGGTTTCTTTGGTCTTAAGTGTGGATGTAGGAACCAGAAACTCTCCTTTGTGTGCCACTTCTTCTTGCAATGCTCACATTCTTTCTCCCCATCATCCTTGTATTGTCCTTTGTTAGCCAAGACAATCTCCCATTTTCCTCCAAAGAAACCGAGAGATCCTTGCTCTTTTTGAACTTGTGCGCATACTTCATTAAGAGATGGAAGCTTGTCGAATCTCAAGATGTGTTTTATGAGATCATTGTAGATAGGACTTAATGTCAAGATAAGTCCAAAGACCTTGTCTTGCTCTCTTCTTTCATTGAGAACGATAGGATCGATTGTACTTGGTCTTAGCATCTCTAATTCAACCCATAAAGATCTAAATCTTCCAAAATGTTGTTTGAACTTCATGTTCTCTTGGATGAGCTCATTGATGGCTCTTTTAACCTCAAATACTCGACCAATATTAGAGAGATTGCCATAGACTTTCTTGAGTGTGTCCCATAACTCCATAGCGGTCTCATAATAAGAGTATGCTTCTAAGATGGATGCTTCAAGAGAGTTCTGGAGAATGGACAACACCTTCTGGATTTCTTGAAACCATCTCTCTTCATCAACAAGGATTATTTCCTTGCCTTCTTCATCTTGGCTCTTGGTCTTGGGAGCTTCTTTTTCTTCTACATGCTTCCACAAGCCTTGGCCACACAAGGCTGATTTTGCAAGCCTTGACCATAGGAGATAGTTTTCTCCTTTTAGAGTTATTGGAATAACTAACATCTTTTTGTTTTCCATGAAGAAATCATGGGATATAAAGGAAAAAATATGACAGAATTTGAACAGATTTTAGTGTAAGAAAGAACCAGAAGTTGAAACTGAGTTTGGAGCAGAATTTAGAATAGAATTTGCGGAAATTAGGAGTAGAATCAAGAGATTTTGAGCCAAAGCTCTGATACCATGTAAGAATTGTAAGAAATTAAGAGAGATTTAGTGAAGAATCATGTTTGAATTTTAAGAGAGATAGAGTGAGAGAGTTCGAGTTTTAGAGAGAGATAAAGAGATACAAGGTTTAGTATATTTCCTTGATAATTTTTACAAGTACAAGCTATGGTCATTTTATATAAGACCATTACAATTCAAATTCAAATTCAAGCTAACAAATGGTAAAAGTCAAAAACAAGTACAATGTAATTAAAGCAACATCAGCCTTATTTGTCCTCTCAACCAACGACTACATGAGTAGAAAGTGACAACACCTTGTTGTTTCCTTTTCAACGGATATAGACTGACTAGATATATAGTCAGTCTATTTCTCATTGCTTCCAGAAGAGATATATAGTCCGGCTAGATATATAGCCGACCTATTTCTCATTGCTTCCAGCCGATACAGATAGTCTGACTAGATATATATAGTCGACCTTTCTCAATAATTTTTTGTCACAAGGTTGTCGAGTCTATCTTTATATGGAGCATGACTTTTTTAAATTACTTATAACACAACAACACTTTCTATTTCGACTTATAATTTCTATAAAATATTAAATGATAATTTCACATACATAATATATATTTTTTGCATTACTCATAATTTGAAATTTGAAAAACGGATTTATATTTGTTAAATAGTATCAATGCACTATAATTTGAAAAAATGCAATACTATCTTGGATCGTAATACTACCCCATTGAATGTAAACATGAACAATTTTACAAAATGAAATTGAATTACACCTAAACACAATATCTAAATTCACTTATAATTTATACTTAATAGTAAAACTTAACTAATAACATAAGATGCAAAACATATAAATAAATCTAAAAGTCGAGAATAGTGATTTATGAAAAAATTGTAACAGACATACTACTTTTATTTAGAAATACTTTATCGGCGAGTGTAGAAATCCTAAAAATAGTCAAATATTATGAGAACTTATGAGATAATTGAGATGCATTACATAATTACGTATTGTGGAAGTTGTGCAAACAGAAAATTGCATTGAGGGTAATTAGCAAGAAAAAAGGTTGAAAATAAATGTACAAATCATTCGAAGTTATCTTAAAAATTAAGAAAGAAAAAGTAATATGTTATGGAGAGGAATAATAAATAAGAAAAAATATCTAAAAGTTGGGGGAGCAGTTTTTTTTTGTGGTGCGGGAAAAAATATTAAAAGCATTAGTTGAAAAATTAGGAAAAATGTTTGTTAGCTACACTAACTTTACTATAATACGGTGGAAAATATATATGTATCATAATATGTGACCAACATAATGAAGTATATATTAATCATGGTCATATATATGAATTACAGCATATTACATCCAAAATCCGACCAACCCCATACGACCCGCGCCAACATAAATATCATGAGCTTTAACTCAAGCTCGACGAAAGAAATTATCCAAACAAAAAATCTGACCTATTTAATTATACATAGGTGTTTTTAGTATTCCCTAGATCAATTCGTTTTCTAGAGTTCGAAGGAAAGTTCACTCAAATTGATTCTAGGCTTCATAAGCAAAGTGACTGATTGTTGAGAGCTTTGTCGAAGGTAGAGAGGATATCTTTGGTGCTGAATCCCAATGAGGCAAACTCCACAAAAGTCTCAACAACGATTTCAGAGTCAGATTTTTCGTATGGGAAAATATTTTTTTTTCTGTAGTTTCACATGTTTCATGACTTATTTGAGTTTAGTAGACGCTTCTATGCTTGTTTTTTTAGATTTTTATCATTTGTGTGACTTTTTTCTTTGATTTCAATGTTCATAAAAATGTTGCATAAAATACTGATATTTGTGTATTTTGTGTCATTTTTAGTATTGGCTTTGCATGATTTTCAATCTCTTTTAGCTCATTTAAAAATTTTAGTGTTACTTTTAGTCTCAATTAGTTAAGATTGATCGTCTTAGGTTGCATTTAGTGTTTTTCATTGCATTTTTTTTGACATTTGTTAGGTACTTTAGAGCCCAATAAAGCAAAGGAATGCATGAGGATGATTAGATTAAAGCAACATGGAAAAGACATGAAGGATTGGAGACAAGGAAGAGATGATCGACATTAGGTCGATCATATAGTCGACCAAAAGCAAAACGATCGACCTAAGGTCGATTGAGAGGTCGATCAAAAGGGGAAACATTACAGCGATTCTTATCAGAGGATATCCTATCGATCATTTCATGGTTTTCAGCTCAAAAATAACCAGGTCTGGCCTAGTTTGTCCTGAGTCTACCGGTTCAAACTTATTTAGTATAAATTCAATTTTAAAACTTGTAAAGACCTAAATTTTATTTCCATTGCTTCTTGTTGATTTGATCAAAACCCTTTGTTAGATCTTTGGTATTTTAATTAAAGTTTGCATCTTTCTTGTTTATGTCTTCTTCTCAAATCATGATCATGCATGTTTCTTGTTTTGATTCATGTTTTACAATCATGAGTGAGTAATCATTTTTGTGAGTCATGGGTTAGGTAGATTAGGTTAGATCTAAATGTTTATTAGGACACTAAGAGTTATATTCTTATATATTCACATGATTAAGGAGTGCTTAGTGTTAGAAATAAAGTGATCAAACAATTTCTAGATATGTGGAATTTCACATTCGGAAGGTGTTTGATGAAATTTCTAAGAGAACCTTAATTATGTTTTACACACTTAGCCTATGAGAATAGATAATTAAGGTGTTTAGTAGATTATTTGGCATATAATTAATAGTTAATGATTCTTTGATCACTATCGGGAGATTAGCTTGATTTTAAATCATTAAGAGGATTAATATCATGGGAATGAACTAATTGATTATTACATTGTCTTTGAATGGTGTTTTTATTGTTTAAACCCTTGAATCTTGATTGCATTTATACTTTCTATCACATGCCTAGTCCATATAATGCATGCTTTAGTATTTGATCTTCATCTCATTTTGTTTGTTTGCTTGTTTGGTTTATGAATTTTATTTCTCTGATTTTAATTGCTTAATTATAATTTAGAAATCTACACAACTATCTTTTTTTGGCTTAACTTAATTATAAGCATATATAGAACTAAGTGCGTGAATTGTGCTCTATGTGGATCGATCCCATTCTATATTACAAAGAAAATCTTCCTCTTTGGATTAGATTGGACTTATTCTCGATAAAGAGTATAAAACCTCTTAACAAATATGTTCAACAAGAATATCTGAGAGAAATTATATCTTTGTTTTGTTCTTTTGTTATCCATGTTTAACATGTTTCTTATGTGTTTTGTGATTACCCGTGATCCAATATCGATGAAGGTTAATATACACCACTCGAGTCAGTCCAAATCCGAAGATGTAAAGCTCATTTTCTTTGGTGAGATTGTTAAAGAGATTGAGGTTGATGGTGTATCAATTTTTGAAGATGTTATCGTGAGAAAGGTTAACAAAGTGATTTTAGAGAGGATGTGGTAATAACAAAGTTAAGTAGTGCAATCTCAAAATTCTGGTGGAGCTCCAGTGGATATAACTGCGGTCTCCATTGGGTTGCATGAGACAAATTATGTATCCCAAAAGAGAATGGAGGCTTAGGCTTCAAATCTCTAGAAGATTTTAACACGACCTTATTGGCCAAACAATTATGGCGTCTGATTCAGTTTCGTGGTTCACTGGTTGCTCGGGTATTACGAGACGTTACTTCAGAAAGGTTCATCCTTTGAATGCAAAGAAACCTCATTCCCCTTCTTTTGGATGGAAGAGTATTTTTGCGGCTCAAAGCTTGGTTAAGCATGGTATAAGAATACACATAGGCTCTGGAGTTAATACGTCAGTTTGGCATGACCCATGGATTCCAGGTGGGAATCCGCGTCCAGCAAGAGGTCTGGGTAGTATCTGGTATCCTGGTCTGCAAGTTCAACAATTGATAGAGCCTTTGACGAAGAATTGGCATCTTCCTCTATTGCAGGAATTATTCAATCAAGAGGATATAGATTTAATTCGGGGCATCCACCCTAGTCGTACCTTCACGCATGATGGGGTGGTATGGCACTACACTAAATCAGGACAATATACAGTCAAGTCGGGGTATAAAATCCTCCATTACGCGGAGATTACTCGGATTAATAATAATGGATGGGGACCAAGCCTGGAAGCTTTGATAGCGTTCATTTGGAAAATAAAATGCCCTACGAAGATTCAACACCTTCTTTGGCAAATTATTACAGGTAATTTGGCGGCAACCACATAACTGACTCATAGGGGAGTACAGTGTGATACGATCTGTACAAGGTGTGGCTCTGCAGAGGAGACCATTAACCATATATTTTTTGAATGTCCATCGGTTATGCAGATTTGGGATTTCTGTAAGACCCCAGAACGGATGGAGGGCTTTCCATCAACTTCCATTTACGCCAATATGGATTATCTATTTTGGCAGAATCCTCTAAGGAACCAAAATAGGGATCGTAATGAGTTATACCCGTGGATATTATGGCTAATATGGAAAGCACGAAATCACAAAGTTTTCCAAGGGGTACAATTGGCAGCGGACGAGATATTTCGGAATGCAGAGACAGACTACTTAGCTTGGAAATATGCGCAGGTATTATCCTCATATGAGGAGGAACAACCGGTTGGGGATCCTGTTAGATCGGATGGTTTGATTTGCAGGGTGGATGGCTCTTGGAAACAAACGGATCCCAACTCTGGACTTGGATGGACCTGCACGGATAGGAATAACAAAGTAATTTTGATGGGAGCAAAAAGTCAGAGACGAAGTCTATCTCCGCTCCATTCAGAGTTGGAAGCTCTACTATGGGCGATGTCAGAACTTCTCATTCGAAGGATTGACTGCCATATTTTCCAGACAGACTGTGCAGATCTCACAAGCATTGTCAATAACCCGGAAGATTGGCCAGCTTTTCATTCAAAAATTCAGGAACTCCAGTCTCTACAGAGCTCCTGCCCAGACGTCTCAGTGTCTCTCATCCCGCGCACAACAAATACTTGTGCAGATAGTTTGGCTCGAAAATCCCGTTCTTTTTCACATGATTTTTTTTTGTAGACTCTACTCCTCCAAATTGGTTCCCCATTTTAGGAGAGACTTTCTGATTAATGCGTGGTTGGAAAAAAAGAGAGGATGTGGTATAAGTTACCTTATGAGGATTTTGAAGATAAAAAGCCATTGTGGAAAAAATCGATGACAACAAGAGGAATATTGATAAGAGAAATAAACTTCTTCATTCAGAAAGAGAATTTCTGCAGTGATACAAAGATTTATGTATGTGATAAAGAGGATGCATGAAGTAACAAAGAAGATGTAGGAAGTGATAAAGAAGATGCAGGAAGTCACAAAGAGGATGCAAAAGATGGTTCTTTTGATGGTAATATTTCCAACAGTGATGAGTCTTACCGCGATGATGATGCTTATGTATTTGAGAAGGACTTGGAGGTGTTTAAAAATATCGATTATGAGGTTAGGATACTTGATGAAGAAGAGGTGTATCCAGACACATGACAATCATCAGAAGATGAAAAAAAAACAAGCTGAGAAAATGGTAAAGAAAGGATTACTTGACAGTGTACTCGGTTTGAGGCAGACCTTCTACAGTGGTGAAGAGTTCACAAAGCAGATGATCAAATATATTCTAATAACAAGGAGAAATAAGGTTTTTGATAGGTGGGAGAAGACCAATATTGATGCTAAATGCAGTGGTAAAAAGTTTCACTGAGTCTTCTATAAGGACTTTGAAGATTGCAAAGAAGAAATGTTTGTTCAAATGCTAGAGATGATAAGAAGAGATTCAACACAAATGGTAACTAATAAGTTTAAAGCAACTAGAAAGGAGGTTGGTATCTTCACATGTAAGTAAAACAAAGAGGTTGAAAATTCTTGTGAGGAAGCTAAAAACAACAATTTTATCTCTAGCACAAGTGGTGAATTTGAGATAGTGAAGTTAGGGAGTGGATACAAGGCCAATTTATTTTC
The DNA here is from genome assembly GCA_900406275.1 of Anastatica hierochuntica. NCBI lineage: Eukaryota > Viridiplantae > Streptophyta > Magnoliopsida > Brassicales > Brassicaceae > Anastatica > Anastatica hierochuntica. The sequence goes on from OVAN01010914.1 coordinate 7,691, forward strand.
TAAGAGTTCTGCTTGTAAAAATTGGGATATAACTAGATTCCCTTGTTGTCATATTGTATTTCCTATAAGAGAGAATGGTATGAAGGTTGATGACTATGTTGTTGACTGCTATTTCACAGAGAAATGACTGAGTGTGCATAGGGGTGGTTTGAGTCTTTTAAATGTACCAAAATTATACAAGGTATCTGGTGGAGATCTCATTAAAGCACCGCCATATAGAAGACCTCTCAGAAGACCAAAAGGTATGGCAAAGATTAAAGGTATCCATAAATTCCCTAAAAACAAGAAAAAGTAGGTCACAAAGGGATAATAGCACATTGTGGTCTATGTAGTGAAGTCGAACACATTTCTTGAAGATTTTCTCATGAGGTACATTAATCTCATAATGTTTAAAAAATTTTCACTTGATTGTCATTGATTTTTTCATTTTTGTCTAAAGAAAGTAGAGCTAAGTGGAGAAGACTCAATAAGAAGCTAAAGTTGAAGAATACGCAATGGTAGATGTCTCCACAACTGCACCACAACCAGCTTGATGTCTTTAGCTATTTTTTTTAGTATTTAAAAACTATTATGTCTTTATCTATGTTTTTTGTGGATAAAAACAATTACCGAAGGTCTCGAAAATGTTCATTTCATGTTATGTCTCATTTTGGATATTAATCGGCTATTTTGATGTCAAACTAAAACACTGATTATTATCTAATCGACTTTTTTGGATGTAAAATTAAATCACTTATTTGTTTTGTTTGCTACATAGTTCTCAAATCGACTACAAATTATTGGCTCACAAAGAAAGCAAAACATAAATCCCTTATCATACAACAAAACATAGTTCAAAACATTTGCATTACAATAAAGATTTTTCATTCAAAGCTTAAGAAAGCTGTTTATGATGCTTTCTTCTCCAAAATTTCTTCTTCAATTTAATTTTTTTTTTGCGCTTATCGTTTTCAGTTGTTCTATAACCCTATTCTTCTCGCAAATCTCGTGTAGGGCTTCGATCAATGCCTTATTCTGCCATCTTGAAGCTTCTTCCTCCTCAAACCACTAGAAAAATTTGTATTCACCTCCTCTTTACAAAAAACCAAATTGTAACTCAAATCATTATATACAACAACTGTAAACAACTAATTTAAGATGAAACATATGCAATTTGTATCTCACACACTGACATACCTTCTTCCTGGATTTTTTTCCGGAAATCCACAAAAACACAACACCTCCCCTTCAATTGACTTGCTCTTCCATACACTATATATCCCTCCACCCGACTCAATCTTTCAAAAAAATTTCCAAAATTCTAAGAACCCTAGATAGTTTTGGGACATATTTTCTCTCACTAATTAAAAGATTGACATTAAGACCTTAAGTCGGATAGGATCGAGTCGTATGGAGTTGGTAGGGTTGTTTGGTCAGGTAAAATGAATAGTTTCTATTAATTATAATTTGAATTATAAAATATTGTTTAGTTCAATTAAACGTTAATTTGTAGTTTTAGATGTAATATGTTGTAATTCGTCGATATGATCACGCTTAACATATACTTCATGATGGTGGCCATAAATGATGATGATACACGATATATTTCCACCATATTATAGTAAATTTTGTGAAGTGAAGTTTTTCTGGAAAAATAATAGCATAAACAGATGTTAACACATTTTGGCACTTTGGGGTTGCCAATTACACAAAAAGGCATGTTATGTTATTTAGGTATATAATTTAGTGTAAATGATCATAATACTCTTACAAACATATTTCTCTTCCTCTCTTTTGTTTGTTCCACTTTTTTCTCTCTCTCCTCTCTTTCTTTCTTTCTCTTTCTTTCTATGTCTTTCTCATCCACGAACTGTACACATTTAGATGGATAGAGTTACAATCTTGATGAAATAGACACATTCAAATAGATAGAATAACCATTCTTTTTCTTTCATATCATGTCTACGTAAATGGTACAATATCAGCATTTGAATGAACTTGACACATTTAGATGGATAGAGTAACAAATGAGACCAAAAGTTTTTTTATTCCATCAAAATTAGATTTTAAAAATTGTTATTCTAGATACACTAGCGTGGATGTGATGCATTATGATGTGGTAATTTTAATACAATTGTTGCAACTATTCAATAACTTTTTAACAAAATGTAAATGTTTTCATCAATAAAAATGTCCACGTTTCATGTCAACACAAATCATCAATAGATATGTCCACGTAACTGTTTTTCATCAACAAATCTGTCTACATAAATATGTTCATATTTTTACTTTTTACATGATCACACAACAACTTTGTAATATTTTTCTCAATTTGTTAACCAAACGGTATAAAATAAAATAGTCATAAGCATTTGATGAAATAGGCACATTCAAATGTATAAAGTAATCAAATGAAACAAAAAGTTTTGTTTTTTTATCAACAAATTAGTTTTTGGACATGTTAGCTTGAATCTGATGCATTATGATCTGGTAAGTTCAATACAATTGATGCAACTATTCAATAAATTTTTGAAAAATTGTACATGTTTTTATCAATAGATTTGTCCACGTAAATATGTCCACATAATTTATCGATAGATGTGTCCACCTAAATGTGTCCATCAATAGATATAAACATATAATGTCCACATATAAAAGAGAAGAAAGAGGAGAAATATGAAAGAGAAAAAAAAGAAAAGATATGACATGAGAGACGAGAGAGGAGTGAGAAAATAAACACACATGTTTCGTGGACATGGTATGAAGGAGAAATGGTTACTCTATCCATTTGAATATGTCCATTTCATCTAGAAGGTTACTCTATCCATCTAAATGTGTCCATTTCGTAGATGAGAAGGAAAAAGAAGAAAAGAGAAAGAAAGAGAGGAGGAAAAAAAAAGAGAAACGTAAAAAAAGGATTTCTTGCCAGAAAAAATTAAATAAAAAGAACGAGAATTGAAGTAACCTGAGAGAGGAGAGATAAAAAAGGAAGAAATGAAGGAAGAGAAATGTGTGTTGTAAAATAAAGGTAAAATGAGATTATCATTAAGTGAACAGTTAAATAGGTACCTAAATAGCACAAGGTACCTTGTTGTATTTGTAAGGGTGTTATGGTTATTTATACTAAACTATGTGCCTAACTTACACAAGGTGTCTTTTTGTGTAACTAGCCATCAAAAGGTGCCTAAAACGTGTGATTCACTCAAAATAATATTACTATATGAAATGAACTATTATTCTATAATCAATATTAGGGTAATTTTTGGTCGGCTCGTTGTTCCACTACGGAAAGCAGAGATTCAAGAAGGAAAAGATAGAAAAGTAGTCGAAAAGTAGGGTTTTATTTTATTGAGTATGTGAACAAGTATTTGAATTTGTGAATGAATACAGTAGGGTTTACAAGGAGAAGTATTTATAGTATATCGAGGGTAGAATCTCCCTTAGATTTTTCCAAGATATCGCGTCAATTCGTGCAATACTATGAGAATCTCAAATGTAAGATCCCAAGGTTTTGTATCGAATCACTGAATATCCTCAAGTTTTGTATCCTAAGATCCTTAGCCAGGTTTAAACCAACTATCAGAGCCTCGTACTCGGCTTCGTTTTTTGTGGCCTTAAAGGCGCATCTAACGGCTTTGGATGCCACTTCGTTGTTGAGAGACACAAGGACTATTCCAAACCTCGTACCTCCTATATTGCTGGAACCATCTATGTACATCTTCCATTCCCTTTCTCTGTCGTTGCCTTTGTGGTTCTTGATTTTTTTTCCCGCAGTGATGTTTCTATAGTGGGTGCAAATTCAGCAACGAAATCATCAAGCACTTGCGACTTAATTGCGTTGGGAGGTCTGAAGATGAATTCATATTTTCTTAGCTCCATAGTCCACTTGGCTTGTCTCCCTGATAATTTAGGCCGATACAGTACTCCTTTGGTAGGTACCGACGTGACTACTACCACCGGGTGTGCTTGGAAGTATGGTTGCAGCTTTCGCGCAGCTATCACTAGAGCCAAGGCGAATTTCTCTAAGTGACGATACCTTGTTTCTACGTATAACAAGGATTTACTTACATAATACACGGGGTGTTCCTTACTTCCCTTTTTCTTTAACCAAGACTGCGTTGAATGCATGTTCTAACACAACTAGATACAACAGTAAAGCTTCCCCATCCAGGGGTTTTGATAGCAGCGGGGGGGGGGGGGGGGGGAAATTATTTCATTTTAACCACCTNAGCACTTCTCATCCCATATGAAATCCTTGGGTTTTAGTTTCTTCAGCACCTCAAAGAAGGCATGCGTTTGTCAAAAAGCCGCGAAATAAACCTAATTCAAGCTGTCATTCTTCCAGTTAACTTCTGGACTTCTGTGGGATTTTTGTGAAAAGGTATAGCGTGGATAACTCTCATTTTCTCAGGGTTTGGCTTCTATGATCCGATGCGTCACAATGTAGCCCATGAACTTCTCTGAGCTGACTCCAAAAGTGCACTTGTTGGGGTTGAGTTTCATATGGTATTTACGTAGAATAGAGAAAGCCTGTTGGAGATGAGAGATGTGGTTCTCGGCTTCAAGGGATTTCATTAGCATGTCATTGATGTAAACCTCCACGGTTTTCCCTATTTGGCTAGTGATCATCGTGTTCACAAGGCGCTGGTAGGTCGATCCCGCGTTCTTGAGCCTGAAAGGCATTACTTTGTAGCAATAGATGCCCCTAGACATCATGAAGGTTGTTTTCTCTTGATCTTCAGGGTGAATTAGGATTTGGTTATAGCCGCTAAATGCGTCCATGAAACTCATAAAGTGATGTCTTGTCGTGGCGTCAACTAGCTTGTTTATATTCAATAGCAAAAAAGGATCTTTGGGACAGGCTTTGTTGAGGTCAATGAAGTCGACGCAGACTGTCCACTTTCCGTTTTTCTTTCAAACTACCACCACGTTGGAGAGCCATCCCGGGTACTTTACTTCCCTTATGAATCCCACATCAAGTAAACTCTGCACCTCGTTGTGGATGATCTCGTCGCGCTTTGGTGCAAACTCCCTTCTATTTCGCCTCACTGTTGGGTGATGTAGGTCCACGTGTAATTTGTATACAATGATGTCATCATGGCTCCATGCAAAACAGTCGGAGTTTATATCAAACAATCAATGAGCCTCCATCGTATGTATGTGGGTAGACGGGAACCTATCTTTAGATACTTATCTGTGTCTCCCTCCTCCAAGGGTATGTTGTCGAGGTGCTTGATCTCAGGTTCTTCGATGTTTTTCTCAAGAGGCGGACTTTCTTGCTCTCTATTTCTTAGGATTTCCTTGATGGTGGTCTGGTAACAGGATCGTACTTCACCCTGCTCTCCCTTAATCTCTTTTACACCCCAGGGGGTAAAGAACTTGATAGATTGGTGGAGGGTTGATGGCACCAGCTTCATATCGTGGATCCAAATGTGACCCATGATCGCGTTATAAGGAGAAGCGCAATCGACTACTAGGAATTTGGTCAACCGACTTTGCCCAACAGCGTAGACCGAAAGCACGATCTCGCCTACGATTCTCTTAACTTCACTGCTGAATCTGACCAAAGAAAAAATTTTATCCAGCAAGGCGCCTTCCTCTGGCTGTAGATGGGAGAGTGCTCCAGAAAATAGTATATTCGCGGAGCTGCCACTGTCTATCAGGATTCTTTTCATCAAACAGTTTGAGATGGCCAAGGTGACGACTAACACGTCGTGATGAAAGGTTGATTAGCTTGCCCCTCTAAGAGAAGGGAAGCTCAATTCTTCTCTTCGATCAGCCTGTTGTCGATCGTCCTCTGAAACTTGGTTGAATGTGCTCATCGTCACATTGTTGTTAGAATAGCCCCTTCCTTCTAACGTCAAATTGTTAGGGTAATTTTTGGTCTGCTCGTTGTGCCACTACAGAAAGTAGAGATTCAAGCAAGGAAAAGATAGAAAATGGTTGAAATGTAGGTTTTCATATTAAGTATGTGAAAAAGTCTTTAAATATGTGAATGAATACAATAGGATTTACAAGGAGAAGTATTTATAGTATATCGAAGATAATGAGGATCGAATCTCCCTTACATTTACCCTATATATCGCGTAGATTCGTGCAATCTTCCTATGCATTCATATAAGAGCTTTTAAGATTAACCTTATAATTTGATTGGTTGAAAGATTTGGACTTTTAATTTAATTTTGATTTATTTAATTCATCTCTAAATAAAGAAATAAACCATGAACTATTTAAACTTACTTGCCAAACATCCTTCTTAACTATATTGCCAAACATTAGATTATTCTTTTTATATGTAAATTTCGAGATTATCATATAATATACATTTAAATTATACAATTCAATATGTATTTAAAATTTACCTAAATAATATACATTCTCTAAGTAAAAAATATGCATTATAGTTTGGAAACTGTTATGTAATTTTTTATTTTTTTCTTTTATTAGATTATCATATAGTATATAGGTTTAAATTATCACATTTTAATAATTGTAGGAATGAGATTATCATGAAATAAAAATATAAAAATTTGAGCACCATCTTTGAATTATCGAATTTTTAAGATGAAATAAAAATATACAAATTTGATCACCATCTTTAAATTATCATATATTTGAAAAATAAACATTATAAATCGGAAAAACATTATGTACATTATTGATGTGTGAGTTTAGGTATTATTTTTTATTTAAATCACATACACCATTTTATTGGATATTCTTATATTTTCACATATTTTAAACATAAACTTACCTTGCCAAAACATACATTTTCAATATAGTCATAAAAGTATTTTAGTGTATAAAGTTATATAATCTAATAAAGTAAATAATTTTCCTTTTTTAGAATACGGAATTAAAACTTGTCTTGTTAACTTTCCTTCTTTAGGTATGAATTTATTAACTTAAATAGGAAAAAAAATCATTGCCTCCATTAACTTTAACAGATTTTTTATTATTGCCAAGTATTTTTTCTTTTTTTAGGTACAAATTTATTACTTTGAATAAGAAGAAAAAATCATTGTCTCCATTAACTCATAATTACAAGACATTCAACTTTAACGGTTTAAGGACATTCTCTATGAATCTGATTAACAAATATGGAAAAGGGTAATTAATCATTTGGATAACTTTGAAAATAATTATTAAAATGTCTTGGCTTCCAAAGTTATTGAAATGTATAAATATGGTTGGTTGTAACATATGAAAAATGCAAGATTGAACTTATTATTTGCCAAGTAAAAAAAATCATGTGATGTCATTACTAAAAATTGATTTCATCAATGATCTTAAACCATTTCTACGTAGTAATTCAAACATAAACATGAAAGTATTTCGTGTTTGGCGCCAATGTTCTTCATCTGGTGAAACTCTCGAAGCTATTTTAGCGGATCAAAAAGTATATCTAAATGTCCGTATTTTGTAAATAACTCTTTCTAACAAAGCACTTTAATATTGCATGCACATTAGTATACTTACTTGCATGCACATTAGTATATTTACACTACAAGAAAACAGATCATTCGCCACTGCAGAATTGGTGACGAAGT
>OVAN01010915.1:0-15214 GCA_900406275.1 Anastatica hierochuntica
TCTCTGAAATGATGCGGTTATCCTATGTTCTTGGTGGTTCCGTATCGTCTCGAGGTTTATATCTCGGGGCCTCTCGGAGTCGTCTGTAAGTTTCAGGCGTTGATTTCGATGTTGCCGTTTTTGACCCCAGCAGTTAGCCTCCTAGCTCGCGAGATTCGGTTGCGAGTCTCTTTTACTTTTCTGTCCTCGATTCGTGCTTATCCCTTCGTGTAAATATTCCTTTTCCTTGATTCGCATATATCATTTTTCGAGATCTTTCCTTATCCTTTCGGCTTTGACTTTAGTCGCAAAAATCCTAATTAAATCGTCATTGCAAATGGGCCGATTCTCGTCCAGAATCGTAAGCGGACTTATCATCGCAGTTTGGACCCTTTCGGGTCGTTTCGCGACTAAATGACTTTTACGATTCCTTTCGGAGAAGTCATTCTTCGCATGGCTTCGCAACGATAGTTTCGTGGAATGACAGGATCGATCGTACAGTTTAGACTCTTCCGGTGCTCAAGTTAACCGTCATCNTATGGAAAAGATGAATCTTCACGATTGTCATTACGACGGTTTGACGGGAATTCCAATCAAGACGAAATGAGAGATGATCAAATGACGATTCAAAGGAGATGATGATTGGATATGACGTGGTTTGGTTCACGAGTAACGACCAAACGTTGTCCGTGTCTTAGCGTTCGATGGGCGTCAGGACTATGCATTGGTCTTGACGCCAATTGACATCAAGACAACCCTTCCGTCTTGGCATCAAATGGTGCCAAGACCGTTCCCCGGTCTTAGGCGTCAATCGGTGCCTAGACGTTCTTCCGAAACGATGCGGTTTTCCGATGATCACTGAGGTTTCATATCGTTACGAAGTTTGTACTACGAGGTCTTCCGAGAGTTATCCGTAGATGTTTCTCTGAAATGATGCGGTTATCCTATGTTCTTGGTGGTTCCGTATCGTCTCAAAGTTTGTATCTCGGGGCCTCTCGGAGTCGTTTGGAAGTTTCGGGCGTTGATTTTGATGTTGCCGTTTTTGACCCCAACATACCTTCTCTGGAAAATTCAAATAGAGTCTCTTATGTGATTGCAGAAGCTGCACGAGTTTATCAATTCACCTGCTGAACCACCACCAGCCACCATTGTCACCAACAACGTCAAAGTTGATGTTAAAAGCCTAGATCCACAATATGAATCTTGGATTTGTACAAATGAGCTTAAAAAATCTTGGATCTTTAGTACTTTTATAGAAAAGGTTTTGGGAAACATTCATTGCTTAACCACGTCTCAAGATGTTTGGGTCTCTCTGGCGAAAAACTTCAACAAAAACTCGATTTCCCATGAGTTCGATCTCAAACGCAGACTGTAACTCTTGACTATTCGAGGTAAAGATCTTATCACCTATACCCATGAGCTTCGAGCATTATGCGATCAACTTAATGCCATTGGAAAGTCTATTGAAGAGTTCATCAAAATCTTTGGATTTTTTTTAACGGGTTAGACCTTGAATATGACCCGATAACCCCTGTAATAAACAAATTTAATGTCTCGTACACCATCACCAATGTTCAACAAAGTTGTATTGAAAGTTTTTGGCTTTGACAATCGACTTTAGTCATACTAGAGTGTGTATGAAATCTCTCTCGATCTCGCATTTCAAAGGAAAAAATTGGGTTTTCTGGAACTGGACTAAGAGGTTGTGGGGGTTCTTACTCAAGATTTGGGAGAAACCGTGGTTGTGGAGGCTTCTCTAATCGGGGAAGAGGATTTTTGCAGCAAGTCCATTCCTTGGATTGGAATCAAAATCAATCATCAAGTACAATACGTCCCATTTGCCAAATCAATGGTCGCATTAGTCATAGTGCCATGAAGTGTAAGAACAGGTTTGACAACTCATACTAAAGAGAAGGTCTTCCTTAGGCTCTCTCAGCTCTCCACGTCTTCGATGAATCCAGAAAAGAATGGTTTCCAGACCCTAGTTCGTCGGCTCATATCAAATCCTTTACAACTAACCTCCAGTAGCCCAACCTTATAATTTGAGGTGGTGATAGTAGATAATGGGATTTTCTCCCTATCACACATGTTGGTTTTACAACCATCATGTTGGTTTTACTCCATATGGTAGCATTGCTTTACCTGATGGGTTAGTGTGTCCACAATTTCAGAATCTATTACGTAATTGTTTTCACAAATTGTAAAGCTTTACAATTTATAAGCCTTAGTCTTTCAACAACAACACAATCTGCAAGTGCACAATTATGTCGTTGTAATACCCTAGGGGTCGATCCGCAAGGAGCGAGTTTAGTAAGGTTAGTCAAAGATTTGAGATTACACAATTCATCATAATCTAAGAAAATCAAAGAGGTTTTGGGTTTGATTTTGTTTCCTAACAATCTAATAAGCAATAAAAAAAACAAGGACAATAACTTAACAAGATAAACAAAGCAAATCAAGAAAGTAGATCAAGCAAAAGAAACAAACATAAAACTAAAATACAAAATCACGAACTAAAGATAAGTAAAGCGATGGATCAAAGGTGAATGTAATCAAAGAGACTATTAAGACGATAATAGTGGTGTTAGTTCAAGCTATTAAGAACAATTCCAAGACCAAAGACATTTATATTTCACTCCACTCTCATGATAATAAACCATTTCGATATGATACAATCACTTAACTCTCGCTTATTGCAACTGAAAATTCAATAGGAATAATTAAGAAATAGTCCATATATTCACTGAGCTCCTTAGCAATCAATTCTTATTAGTTAAGCTAAATTTAGCACGAATTAAGTTCACCTAGACATTTCATCGAACGCGTCTCAGGCGTGAAATGCATACATATCAAGATTCATTCAAATCTACATTAAAGGCCTCCTAATCCATTCTAAACTAAAGATAAACAATCCCTAACGCCATCACTACAATCCTATCTAGCCAAATCTCAAACATCCACGATCCATCTAAAGAGACTACTCAGAAATCATAAAGGAAAAGAAAAGAGAAGAATAAATAGAAAACATAAACATAATATAAAGATTGAGTTTATTATCCAAGATAAAAATCTAAAGAGAGAGACTCTTGATGTATTCGTATTTTATCGGTTTTTACTAATGTTTTATTCGAGAAAATGATGTTTTGATATGTATTATGTATTTTTTTTTTGAGTCTTTTGGTGTTCTTTAGTATTTTTTACAGGTTTTAAGTTGCTTTGGAGAGAAACAGAAAAATTTGGGCCAAAAACGAATTTTTGGAATGTAGAATAATGCTGAAGTATCGGAAGTTTTGTCTTGATTGAAAACTTCCCACAGTTGGATCGCGCGTCAATTTGGACACAAGGTAGCCACAAGAGCTAGCTTTAATTTGAAAGTGATTTGAAGGAAATCCAACCGTGCGATCAAAAGTTATGGTCATTTTACTGAACACCTGTCATGCTGGCAACAAGGAGAAGAATGCGCAGAAATGAACATCCTAGCAGAAGGACAGAGATCACTTGATCCTTTTCAGGGATCAACTGATCCTTTTCCAGGATCGATCGATCCCTGTCTCGGCGTGACCAAAACCACTTATTTTGAACCAGAATCAAAGATTGAAGACCCATATTACATATTTAAACACCCGAACTCGTTTTTAGGTTTTATTATGTTGTTTTGAGACTCTAAGCCACCTTTGAGAGATTTTTAATCTAAGGGAGAAGATCTTTGATCTGTACTTTGAATTGGAGAAGATTTTTGAACCCTCTTTTCATATTCTATTCAATTGCATGATGTTTCTCATTGATTTGTCTTCTCATTGTTCTTTGAATATGAATGAGTGGTTCTATTGTTGGGTTTAGGGTTTCTTATTAGGGGTTTTCATGATTTGTCATTGTTAGGTTATTATATTGGGAAATTATCTATTGGATCTTCATTTATCACTATGTTTAATGCTGAAATTGGATTCGTGACATACTTTCTGATCTTAGGATTTTCAATACACCAAAAGTAATTTCTTGAATGTCTGATCTGTGTTAAACGAGCAAAGTGTCCTTAGCCAACGAAAGTTGATGTTATTGCGCTTTGTAAAATTATCAAACCTGAATCTAATACATGTTTAGAATCTGAAATTCAACGGAAGTTAGTCTCTAGGATTCTAGATGGTTCATAATTCTATTTCCCTGTTAATTAACATGACTATGATGATGACTTGAATTCCCTGAGAACACCTTGTGCCCAATGTTTTCCCGATTGATTTACAACTTAATTTTCTGCTTTTGTTTGTTTTCTTTTCGATTTTAGCATCACCAACAATCAATTCCTTTTTGCTTTAGCCCGTATTTGATCTATAGCTTTTCGTGTGATCATTGGTCTTTGTGGATTCAATCCCGAACCACTATAACGTGCTTAGCTGTACGCTTGCAGTGATTTCTTGGGTGAAAACCTAAGCTATCTAAAGAGACTACTCAAAAATCATAAAGGAAAAGAAAAGAGAAGAAGAAATAGAAAACATAAACATAATATAAAGATTGAGTTTTTGATCCAAGATAAAAATCTAAAGAGAGAGACTCTTGATCTTTAAAATCAAGAAGAAAATAATCAAAGACCTAAAAAAGGATTGAGAGAAATAGTTACGAAAGTCTTGGATACATAATTTTAGATATAGGAGGTATATATAGGTGAAAATAGGGTGTTTTTGCTGGAATGCTACGAACTATTGGCCTCATGTTGTTAGCTATCATCCAAGGAGGCCAATAGTGGGCACAATAGGCAGATTCTCTGCCAATGTGGCGAGTTATCGACCTCATGTTGTCTACTATCGACCTGGTTGATAGTGGACAACATTGCAGCTTCTTCTTCTTCTTGCATTTTCAATTGTCGTAAGAATGGCGTATTATTTGCATATACTCCTCTTCTCCAACTGCTCTTGGCTCTTGATTTTATTTGTTTCTTTACCATTTAAGCATCAACAATCAATTTCTTCAAGCTCTTCATTCACTCTTCCAAGCCTCATCCCTACAAATGCAAAAGAACGCAATGCAAAGACAAAACCCCTACACTAGACCAAACTTCTTAACTAGATGGATTATAACAATTGAATTCATTATGAACAACCTAAAAGAAACCAAAACATGGATAAAATGAGCTAAAAATACATGAAAATATGCACATATCGACTCCCCCGGACTTGTCCTCTACTTGCCCTCAAACAAACAACAAAGACCAAACTTGGGAGCGAGGTTTAAAAACAAGAACACATGCCAAAGTATGTCAAGAAATACTTCCAATCAAAGGTCCTAAAGAGTAGTAACATAATGCATGAATCATGAATACTTAATGTACTTCGCGATGATCATCACAAAAACCATCTCTAGGAAACTAAGTCAAACATTCACATATCATCTTATTCATCAATCCCTTAACATTTAATTAAGCTTGTGATATGTGATCTTTACTTATGAGCAAGAAGTCTCATCCTACTTTGCTTGGTAACGAAAGGATGTATTTCAAAGAAGTGTTTTAGAGGAGGTTTTACTCAATTTTCAAGGGTAATTTCTCTCAAAAAACAAGTAATAAAAGACATATGGAAAATTCAAGGTAGTAGCCGAACAACTTATGCATACAAAGCTATTGCTTCCACCCAATCCAAATTTATTACCTACACTACTCGAATGTATTTCCCTTTCTAAGGCTCTACGGATCAAATCCCTTTTGCTCTTTCTTAGCATGATTTATCAATTTTTCGCAATGAGTTCAACAACTTCCTCATTAATTTTTCAATAAACACTTAGAAATTCTTCTTTTCCTTGACTTAAGCTCTTTATGTTCTACAATCTCCATCATATATCCTTTTTATTTAGAACTATTATTACTAAATGAATTTCTTTGATTCATTTTTCTTTTGAGTTATCATTAGTGGCTCTTTTTCTATTTCATTTTTGAGACTTATGTTAGAACTAGACATGCTTTTGAATCTCTTAAACTCCATTGCTTAGATATCCTTTTCCTTTATCAAAACCATAGTTGCAAAATTTCTCATTTAAGAACACACTTTTCATGTCTTCGACACCAAATATACAAAGAATAAATCCCAATCCCATGTATGAGTCGAAAATCCCTTCCTAAGTTATAGTAAACATTGAAATGAGACTAACTCTAAGGAAGCACTAGACTTTGACGTTCAACTTCTTTTTACACGAGTTTTTACCCATGTGTGCATTTTCCAAAAGCGGCCTCACATTCAAATGATTAGGAGGGTCTAGAATGAAAAGGTTTTTGGTTTCCAAGGTGGGGTAACTACTCTTAAGATGAGAGTAGCCACTTGAGTTAAGAAGAGTGATAAACTATGGTCAAAACATAACTCAAGCATCTAGTGTTTTACAATAAAATAGAACTTGAAGACCATAAGACAGAAAAACAAAATTCAATTAGGTTCTTCCCGAATGAGATTGGCTTCAAATCTAATATGGTTCAATTTTCACAAAGAACTTCAAGAGGCCAATTCCAAGCATGGATTTTCTAAATTTTTATATGGTTTAAGCATTATATTACTACTAATGAGGGCATTAAATTGTAAGAATGACTAAGTCTACTTACAAAAAACATGGTTGTCTATGCTAAATGCACACTATATGCTTCTAATCACCTAACATATTCACATGAATGCATCTATATCGAAACCAAAAATCAACTAAAATTTGAATTATTTGTGGTTTTTCAAAAATTTAGGTATTAAAAATTCATTAGACTCAAAGTGATGATAACTCCTCGCATAACAACCAAATCTCTCTCATGCTTCTCCATGATTTTCCTCTAATGCTTGCTTGAAAGAGGCAATGTTGGTTCTAAACTTGGTAGTCCTTTGGTGAGAGTAAAATCTTTCAAGAAAGCGCTTCTTGCATTCTTCCCATGTGGTTATTGTTGAGTTTTTAACACTTCTCTGCCATTGAGAAGCTCTATTCTCCAAGGAGAATGAGAAAAGAGTGAGCTTTGCTAGAGCATCAGGAACTATGTGCATATTCATTGTTCCACAAAATCTCTCAAAATATAGAGGTTTTCAATGAGAATTTCCTCATGAAGCCCAAAATATCACATGATCTAGACCAATCTAATCAAACTCGGCTTGATTTCAAAGTGAGGAAGGTTGTGTTGAAGATATATAATGCCCATTCTTGTAAGATTGGTGGATGGCGTGTCAAAATTCCCAGTTAGCTCTTAAAGCAAACGGTTCTCTTCAAAGAGATACATTTCCACCACACACTCATCATCATTCTCATTCCTCATATCCATTATTGGTTCTTCCATGTGAAAGATCAACTTTTTCACATTAAATACTTTTTGACTCCTTGGATTCATTGCCTTGCAATACAAAGTAACAAACACACAAGGAGAGAGATTAGTTTGATACGTAAAAATAAAAGCATTGTACTAAAAGGAAATTTAAATCTCAAAGATAAACTATAACTAGCTATATCGGCTTCCCTGCAACAACGCCAAAAACTTGTTTCATAATTGTTTTCATAAACACCAAGCTATAAAATTTATAAGCCGCACTCCCGCAAGTCCATGGTTATGTCGTTACAGTACTCTAGGGGTCGATCCACAAGGAGCGAGTCTAGCTATATTAGTGAAAGCTTTGAGAATACACAATTCATCACAATCTAAACAAATCAATGACGTTTTGGGTTTGATTTTGTTTCCTAACAATCTAATAAGAAATTAAAAAAACAAGGACAATAACTTAAACAAGCTAAGCAAAGCAAATCAAGAAAGTAGATCAAGCAAAAGAACCAAACATAAAACTACAATACAAAATCAAGAACTAAAGATAAGTAAAACGATGGATCAAAGGTGGATGTAATCAAAGAGATTATTAAGACAATAATAGTGGTGTGAGTTCAAGCAATTAAGAACAATTCCAAGACCAAAGACATTTATAATTTACATCACTCACATGATAATAAACCATTTCCTATATGATGCAGCCACTCAACTCTCACTTATTGTATTTGCCAATTCATTATGAATCATTAAGAAACAATCCATATAGTCACTAAACTCCCTACCAATAAACTCTTATTGGCTAAGCTAAGTTTAGTATGAATTAAGTTCTCCTAGACATTTCATCGAGCACCTCTCAGGCGCGAAAAGTATACACATCAAGATTCAATCAAATCTACCATAAAGGCCTCCTAATCCATTATAAACTAAAAAAAAAACAATTCCTAACACCATCACTACAATCCTATCTAGCCAAATCTCAAACATCTAAGATTCATCTAAAGAGACTACTCAAAAATCATAAAAGAAAAGAAAAGAGAAGAAGAAATAGAAAACATAAACATAATATAAAGATTGAGTTTTTGATCCAAGATAAAAATCTAAAAAGATAGACTCTTGATCTTAAAGATCAAGAAGAAAATCATCAAAGACCTACAAAAAGTTTGAGAGAAATAGTTATAAACGTCTTGGATATATAATTATAGGTTTAGGGGGTATTTATAGGTGAAAAAGGGTGTTTTTGTTGGAATGCTACGAAGTATTTGCCTCATGTTGTTAGCTATCGACCAAGGAGGCCAATAGTGGGAATCATAGGCAGATTCTCTACCAATGTGGCGAGTTATCGACCTAATGTTGTACACTATCGACATGTCGATAGTGGACAACATTGCAGCTTCTTCTTCTTTCATTTTCAATTGCCGTCACAATGGCGTATTATTTGCATATACTACTCTTCTCCAACTGCTTGTGGCTCTTGATTCTCTTTGTTTCTTCGCCATTTAAGCATCAACAATCAATTTCTTCAAGCTCTTCTTTGACTCTTCCTAGCCTCACCCCTACAAATGCAAACGAATGCAATGCAAAGACGAAAATTCTACACTAGACCTAATTTCTTAACTAGATAGATTCTAACACTTAATATTCATTATAAACAACCTAAAAGCAACCAAAACATGTATAAAATGAGCTAAAAATGCATGAAAATATGCACATATCAACTCCTTCGGACTTGTCCTTTTCTTGTCTTCAAGCAAACAACAAAGAACAAACTTGGGAGCAAGGTTTAAAAATAAGAACACATGCCAAAGTATGTCTAGAAAGACTTCCAATCAAAGGTCCGAAAGAGTAGTAACATAATGCATGAATCATGAATACTTAATGTATTTTGCCATGATCATCACCAAAACCATCTCTAGGAAACTAAGTTAAATATTCACATATCATCTTATTCACTAATATCTTAACATTTAATGAAGCTTATAATATGTGGTCTTTACTTATGAGCAAGAAGTCTCATCCTACTTTTCTTGGAAACAAAAGGATGTATTTGGAAGAAGTGTTTTAAAGGAGGTTTCTCTCATTTTTCAAGGGTAGTTTCTTTCAAAAAACAAGTAACGAAAGATATATGGAAAAATCAAGGTAGTAGATGAACAACTTATGCATACAAAACTATTGCTTCCACTAAGCTATTCAACCTGATTCACATTTATTACCTACACTATCCGAATTTGTTTCCCTTCCTAAGACTCTAGGGATCGAACCCCTTTTCTCTTTCTTAGCATGATTTGTCGATTTTTCGCAATGAGTTCAACAACTTTCTCTTTCATTTTTCAGTAAACACTTAGAGATTCTTCTTTTCCTTGACTTAAGCTCTTTATCTTCTAGCATCTCCATCATATATTCCTTTTTTTTAGAACCATTATTGATAAATCAATATCTTTGATTCATTTTTCTTTTGAGTTATCATTAGTGGCTCTTTTTTTATTTCATTTTTGAGACTTATGTTAGAACTAGACATGCTTTTGAATCTCTTAAACTCCACTACTTAGATATCTTTTTCCTTTTTCAGAACCACAATTGCAACATTTCGCATTTAAGAACTCACGATTCAAGTCTTCGACACCAGATATACCAATAATAAATCCCAACCCCATGTACGAATCGAAAACCCCTTCCTAAAATATAGTTAACCTTAAAATGAGGCTAACTCTAAGGAAGCACTAGACTTTGTCGTTCAACTTCTTTTTCCACGAGTTTTTACCCATTAGTGCATTTTTCAAAAGCGGCCTCACAATCAAATGATTAGGAGGGTCTACAATGAAAAGGTTTTTGGTTTTCATGGTGGGGTAACTACTCTTAAGATGAGAGTAGCCACTTGAGTTAAGATGAGTGGTAAAATATGGTCAAAACATAACTCAAGCATCTAGTGTTTTACCACAAAAGAGAACTTCAATGTCATAAGCAAGAAAATCTAAATTCAATTAGATTCTTCCTGTATGAGATTGGCTTCAAATCTAATATGCTTCAATTTTCACAAAGAACTTCAATAGGCCAATTCCAAGCATGGATTTTCCAAAATTTTGGATGGCTTAAGCATTATATTACTACTAATGAAGGCATTGAATTGTAAGCATGACTAAGTCTACTTACAAAAAACATGGTTCTCTATGCACCCTATATGCTTCTAACCACCTAACATATTCACATGAATGCATCTATTGAAATTCAAAAATCAATGAAAATTTGAATTTTTTTTTGTGGTTTTTCAAAAATTTAGGTATTAACAATGCATGAGACTCAAAGTGATGATAAAATGAAAATGCCAGAACTAAGATAGATATTAGTACCAAGCCCCACCCTCAAATTTAAACTTCACCATCTTGGTGAATTCTAAGTCGTATGTGAAATCTCCAAAACAATAAACCATGAATCTAAATGAAATGGTATTTAAAATGGTTAGGGAATGGTACTTTGATTTTGTTTTGGGCTAATGAGGTTAGAAATGAAGTCTTTTGTGAAACTGAAGAAGGTAAGAGTGTGGGATGAAGATGGAGATGTCAATCATTGGTTGAATTGAAGAGGAAATGATTTTGCAATTCCTTCTTCTTCTCCATTGAATTCTCTTAATTCTCCCCCCCCCCCAAATTTACCGATAAACAAGACAATAACACTAGAAATCAAAATCAAAGTTAAAACATGAAACCAAATATTGACAAAAAAATTATTTATAACATAATATAAGAAATTTTCGTTCTTGGAATGTCTTTCAAGGGTGCTTGTTAAAAGTCATTAGCTAGACTTTGGATATGTGACTAGGATTCTGGTAGGGTTGGCCAAAGAGGAGCTTTTGATTTCCATGGCGGATCATGTAATTCAATGACAAAAAATTTCTTCATCAATGCATCAATCCCTTCTTTGCCTTTTTCCTTCATCTCTTTGGTCCCTATGACTTTAAATTTCGTAAAGTGTTTTAGGAACCTTTGCACTTTACTTGATAATCAATTACTCCATCAAAATACTTTTTTGGAGTAAAAGTCATAGTAGGAAAGTGAGCGGGGTTGAGAAACGCTTTCTTTTCATCAAGGTCCTTTACCACACTTGAATTGCACGAGGAAGTGTTGCCTTTAATGAAGAATCAACGAGCACGATAAGAGTTGAACTTTTCTTCACATCCTTAAACTTCTTATTCTTATTCTTCTCACATGAAACCGCATTCTCCTTAGCCTTCAGATCACATAAGGTATCTTCTTTAACAATCCCAAAAAATGAGCAAGGTTTTATGGACTTCCCTAAATCACAATTCTTAGGAATCGACTTTAGCTTAAGAGGTTTTGCACCTTTCATTATGTCTTGAGCAGATTCACTCACCTCTTGGGCCATAATCATCATCAAAGTGTCGATCCTCTTTCTTTTGGTGACTATATCCTTCAAAACCTTTTTGACTACCAAATTATCTTGACACCGATCCATAAATTATATAGTAGCCATAATATAACTGCCATATAATCATTGCTCTTCTTGTATTTGGCTTCAAGAATTTGCTTATGAATCTCCTGTGAAATGGTAGACACAATTTATCAATGGGATTGTTGGTGTCGTTTGGCTCCTTATTTTTCCTTTTTGGACGTGGAGAAGCTACTATTTTTGTAGCTTTCTCTTGTTGTTTTGGGTTCTCTATTTTCTTCTTAGGAGTCTCATATGCTTGGTCATCCTCTTGGATTCCAATTTAGAAGCTTGCTCCGCTATTTTGTATTCCATATCCTTCACATGAGAGGCAAGAGATTCATACCTTTCTTAAAACTCCATGAAATTTTCATGAGTCTTATGGGTTGTCATCTCAAGTTTTCCAATTATTTTCCTTTTGAAATCTTCTTTGCCAACCAAAAGCTTCTTCAACATGGTTTTAATCTCATATTCCTTAGGTTGATTTTATTCCCTTGAAGGTTTCTATCCATGTACCCCACTTGGTGAAGAATCTTGGGTGTGATTCCCTTGGTAGCCTTCTTGACCAAAATTAACTTTCTCTTGTGCTCTCTAGGAGCTCCCCTAGTTGAATCTTTCTCTTTTGGATGCATCATCGTTTCTTTGCAAACCTTTTTAAGTTTCTCAATCTTAGAATTTATCTTCTCAAAGTGTTTATCATCTCTTCTATAGTTTTTCTCAAAGCCATTATCATCCTGATAGCTTCATACCAAATTTTCGACTAGCTTCTCAAATTGCTCGGTTGATAAGATAGTAAAAGTCTCATTACTTGTTGTGTTTATAGCAAGCCTAAATTGAACTCGGACTCCTCGGTGGAAGATTTTTATAAGGTTATATTTTCTGAAACCATGATGTGCACAACTCCTCGCATAACAACCAAATCTTTCCCATGCTTCTCCAAATGTTTCCTCTAATGCTTGCTTGAAAAAGGCGACGTTGGTTCTAAACTTTGTAGTCCTTTGGTGATAATAGAATCTTTCAAGAGAGAGCTTCTTGCATTCTTTCCATGTGGTTATTATTGAGCTTTTAACACTTCTCTCCCATTAAGCTCTATCCTCCAAGGAGAAAGAGAAAAAAGCGAGCTTTACTAGATCATTGAGAATTCCTTGCATCTTCACCGTTCCACAAAATCTCTCACAATGTAGAGGTGTTCAATGAGATTTTCCTCATGAAGCTAAAACTATCACATGCTCTGTACCAAACCAGTCATACTGCAAAAAAAAAATGCAGAGGATGGCTGCAATGTCATACTGCAAAAAAAAAAATCGATTCTCTCTTATCATTAGAAGATGATTAAATTATTGACACTTTTTATTAAATCACTGTGTGTGTGAATAAGTCTAGAATCATCATCTCTATGCATAAAACAAGTAAAATCGGCCATTGTTGAGGTGTAGAGAAAAATAATAAAATGTCGTTGTTTTCTCTGTTAATTCACAGAGTCTTTGAACGATATTTGGTAATTTGAAGATGAACTATATTATTGTTTCTAAATGATTACAAGTTTTGTTCTAAATTATATATACAAGGTGGTTGGTCCGCACCCGGTGCAGACATGAAAAGTTTAGAACAAAATTAACGTTATTTGAGTACTCGTCTGAGTGTAAAAAATTAACGTGAGTTTTGCTTCTATAATCATAATGGTCAGATTTTTAGAGTATAAGTTTAAGATATATTTAGATATTAATGTCGATTATCATTCATATATGGTACCTACTTTACGGCTTAGTTTTTCGATTTTAGTTATTTTGTCCATCCCTAATCTCTTCTATACCATAAAGAAGATTTTATTAAACCATGAATTTATGTAAGTAAGTTTTAGCTATCTTATTTTATTTAATGATTATACAATAATTGGTATACATTTTATTGCAGCACAACGTAACTACTATCAGTTCCACTATGACATTCAAAATCTGAAGATTAAATCTTTATTACACATCTTTTTTCAAACATCATTAGAACAAACACAAGTTTTCATAATTGTTTAAATATAACCATTGTAGTCAATAATTTATTTCTCAATTAGAAAATAACTTAAGAATATCATATAGAAAAAAGTAAAATTTTAGACAAAAGATTCAAATAATAATTCATTACATCTTTGCTCAAATCTTGTTATCATAGTCGGTAAAATTTTGTCATTTTCCTCTGCTTTCCTCCTAGCTTCTCTCTCTCTCTCTACTTTCTTCTTCGTTTCTTCCTGAGCAACTTCATCGCTTTCTCTTTCTCCTCCTCCAATAATTTAATCAAGTGCTCAAAGCAAATATCAACATCATCTTCGTCAGATTTCACTTTCAACATCAAACTCTCACTAACATCTGATGCAGACATGTATGTTTCCTTTAACAATCTTTCGATTTCTTCTTATTAACCATGTGACTCAATATCCAAGTATTTAATAGCCAACATTTTGATAATAAAAGTGGATAAATGAAAATTAATATTAGTATATATTATTTGGTCTAAAATGCTTCAACCAATGCAACAATGAAAAAATAATTTATGCCCATTAAACAATTCAGATACATTAAAATTAAATATCACGAGGAAAAAAGACAAGTTATTTATAGAATGTTATCAATTTGAATAGAAAACAATAAATACAAAAACAAAAACAAAAAACAAAATTGATAGTTAAATCTAATCATAACTTTCATTTTTTTAGAAAATTCTTTTAAGTTTATATGTATCGTATTATATAAAGTTGAGTGCTTTGAACGTGAACATGCACATAGTATTGGAACATGTGTAATCATTAAAATATAGATTATGATATGTGTTAATATAAAAGTTTTTGTTGTTTATAATATTAATTTGGACATCATTAATTAGATTATTTTCGTGCAATATCAACATGTTAGACTAAAGCAATATCACCGTTCTCGTTCAAACATAATTTATAGTTTATTATTTTGTTTAAATATATTCAGAATACTTTTAAAAACAACCAATATAACAAAATATTGCTTGTTGCAAATGTTAATTATAACTAATAAACTAAATGAATAACAATCTAATTGTTTTCGTTGGATTTTATCAACCTTTGGTTGTCTTATTGGTTTATGATCCTGAAAATCAAAATACATGAGTTTTTAGTCCTATTTAACAAAACTTTCATGAAAATATTAACAAATCATCTAAAATATGAACATCCTTCTAATTATCATTTTTTTGTAAAGATAAACTTCAGGAATTATAAGATTTAACATAATATGAAATTCTTTAAAAATTTCATTGGTTATTGTACGTTTACCAACAAATGAAAAATTTATTAAATATATTAGTTATTAACTATAAAAAAAAACGTCAATGACCTCAAATATTTTCCTTTCCAATAAAAAATCCTACCAAGTCTAATGAAAACTACCGGAAAGTCAACGATATATCACTACAAGAAACATGACGATTTGCGAGGAAGGTTTTACTCGCAAATCACTGGCAAATCGTGATTTGCGAGTAAAACAGACCGATCGCAACTCGCTTCTCGCA
>OVAN01010916.1:0-15213 GCA_900406275.1 Anastatica hierochuntica
TCGCTCACTATTGGTCCTTGGTTCATCTCCATCCCCAATCCTTGGTTCTTCACTAGATCTATGTTTTTTACCTTGAGTTGTGATAGTAGTTTTCCCAAAGGGACACCAAGGTGTTAAATGGCTAAAATGGCTTGAGACTCACTATCACATACATGTTTAGATAGGCAACAAATGAGAGTTGAGCCTTGTAATGTGTTTAGGTGAATAGTTCTCCGTCACAAGTGTGGGTTGATCGATTATAGAGGGACCCTTGGTCTAGAAATAGCTTCGATAATCTAATAATGTCTAGAGAAAATCATTTTCACTTCTGTATTTAACTCTAAACAATCTCCATGTCTCAAGATCGATTTCTTCCATCTTGAAAATTGCAATGTTTGTCTTGGTTCTGCAAATTAGCTACTTGCTTTAACTTTGTGCTTTTTGCTTGGTCCATTCGTCGTATATGTGTTAGTTTGTTTAGGTTGTGTTTGCATTTAGTTTAATATTAAGTCTCTACCGTGATCTGATAGCTCAGGTTTTCGCCCGAGAAAACACTACAAGCGCACAGAAGTATGTTGTAGTGATTCGGGATCGAATCCACAGAGACCAAAGGTAGCACGAAGAATGTAAGATCAAACAGTGGGCCAAAGCTAAAAAGATGTTTTGTAGATGATGCAAATAATCGAAATCAAGTAAGCAAAGAAAGTAGGCAGCAACGTTAAGGTTGTGATTCAATCAAAGAAGTGTTGGGCATTGGGTATTCTCAGAGAAATAATTCACTGTTGATTGAAATTATATTCTAGGGAACAAGTTTAAAACCATTTTGAACTCAAACACTAATGTAGAACTGATATACTTCCATAGTATCAGCTCCCTTTGAATTAGAAATCTCGAGACTAACTTCCGTTGGCTCTCAATTTCTAATCATGCATTCCTAACAGGTTTGATATGTTCACAACTCACTTAAACATCAATTTCCATTGGCTTAAGAAGAATTGCTCATTTATGATTCTTTCATGCATTTAAACAAACACTTTCAAGGAGTTAAATTACCTAAGTTCAGAAACTAAGTGGCCAATTCAATTTCATGCATTTCAAACAATCCTAGATGAAGATCCATTAGAATAAATCCCTAATCATAAAATTCTACATCAACAATTCACGAATCCCTTTGTGGGAACCCTAAACCCAATGAACAGACAACTCACTCATGATAATTGCAAAAACACAGATCAAATCAAAGAGAGACATGATTGTATTTAACAAAACAAGAGTAAAGGGTTTCAAAAGCTTCTCGGATTCAAAGTACAAAGATGCTTCTTCTCCCTAGGTTACAAATCAATCTATGCTCTCAAAAAGTTTCTAAAAGTGAATCATGAAAGGGAAAACACGAGCCTAGGTCTTTTTATGGTAATCCGGTTTGAAATAAGTTCAGTCTGGTTCTTTGTAAAATCGATCCGCAAAATGGGACAGGGATCAATCGATCCAAAGACATGGATCGATCGATCCTTGTCTAACTGTATGGATATTTTAGCTCTTCACGAATACTTCTTTTGATGCTTGAAATCTATCCAAAATGCATTCTTTCCGCACATCCAAGCTCGATTCCAGTAAAAACAACAAAAAACATAAATCTGTGCCGAAAAGATCCGAATACATACTAAAAACCATAAATCTCCTGTAAAAACCGTAGTAAAAACTACTAAAATACTGACACATCAAATCCCCAAGACTTGAATCTTTGCTTGTCCTCAAGTAAAGGAAACGAAGACTAAGCCTACGAGAAAACCAAATGGATCGCATGCTATCAGAAAACCTTACTCTGCGCTACTTTTGCTAACTATATAAACTTAGAACAATTAGAACATTCTCCCCAAGAATCGCTGCATAACCTCCTAAGCCCATCCATACTCTAGAATCTGAACCTGCAAACTTAACTTCCATGTTAATAACTCTCTACATTCATTTAAGATAGGCGTGAAACTTTTCACCGAAGAACTCATAATAGGGAAATCAGGCTAGGTATTCAAGGCTTTTAGTGGTGAGGCTTAGATTGTTTCGGGTATCAAAAATTGTGTCAAAATGCAAGACATTATGCAAAATCGCAGGAGAGAAAGAGTATACTGATATCCATGTCCCCTAACTACCCAAGTACAAACCACCAATCAAAAAGTAAACGAAATATGTGCATTCTTCAGGGTGAATCCGATCAACAAAATAATATGCAAATGCTAATTTCTAAACCAGATATGCAGAAACTAAAAATTATTTTCGATTTTTTTAAAGCGAAAATCTAGAAGAAAGTAGGATGTTGATGACATTTTAGAGCTCTAATCACCCATACAGCATGAAGAAATGCAACATATCCATCTAAACCACCTAAACACCCAACACCGAGAAATTAGACACTCAAAATTGTGACAAAACCACCTAAAATGTATAATCCTACCTAAACAATTAGAAGGATCATGTCTACCCTATTCTCTCCATGGTTTTTACACATGTGTGCATATAAGATGAAAAAGAAATGCATGGAGATTCAAGGAGATAGGGCAAGTGTGTAGTGCCAGATAAAAGATGAGTCTAGTTACTCAGGATTACCAAACAGAATTGTAGAAAAGAAATAGGGGATGTAATCCTGACTCATTGGTTTGATTCCTGATTTTAAGTTCCAGGATCAAAGGATTTTAATTCATTAGTAAGCAAAATAAGATAGAGTTAAAAACATTTCAGACAAAAATCAGAGTTCCATAGATTTCTGGTGGGGAGTTTGGTCATGAGTTATTCTAGATTGCCTGCGCTAAAAGTCCAAATAAAATGGTTAATGAGAATATACATGAAGTGCAATGCGCAGAGACTTATTTCACACCGTCTCAGTGGAAAATAAAAATGAAAATAAAAATCCAAATAAAAAGAAAAACATAAATAAAAAGAGATAGGGAAGAGAACTACTGAGCATCTCTGGAGGTGCTAGGCATCTGTCCGGGTCTGTCTCTGGGTCGCCTGCCTGCATCTCCGGAAGCATTATATGCTCCTCGCTCTCTGTCTCCTCTTCATTATCCTCTGCATCAGCTGCAAGAACAGGTGGCGCTCTGCGCCTGATAGCGTCCTCACGAACAGATCTGCTAGGAGAACATGAAAGAAGTTTCCCTATCCAGGAGAGCCCTCTGGCGACACGCAGCATGATAGAGCTCGTCCTTTGCTGACTCTGAATGGACCATGCTCTAAACTCAGCAACAATAGTGGATGGATACGGTGGTGGGTCAAGCTTGTAAGTACTGAAGTCCTCCAGAAATAGCTCCGCGATCTCAGCATTAGTACATGCAGCAGGTGGAGGAATATGAGCCCCGTAGTCAACATTATTAGCTACACGGTCCCCAGAAGGACCTGAAGAACCCTTCTTGAATGAAGATGGGCAGTGACAAAAACGCTCTGGAGGAGGTAAAAACTCGGCTCCTTCTGAATCAGCTAGAGATGTCAGGTAAGGAAAGGGCATCTCGATGTAAAGGGACCTCTGCTGGCGGTCCAGGAAGTGATAGATGAATGACCGCGAGCTCTCTAGATAATGCTTCCAAGCGAAGCTAAAATGACGCATTCAACATGATGCTTCCCATCGAGGAAAGCATAGATAGCTCTATAATCCACATAAATCTTGGTCTGCTTGGGGAGCTTAAACTCTGCTCTCTGGTGACCAGTGAAATCAAATCTGACAAACCGCAGAAGTTGGGTAATTAGAGTACCCATAGTAAAGGACTTATTCTCAGAAGCCACCACCTTGAAGAAGGCGAATTTGTCAGCGACAACAACAACCATGTCTAGATCCATAGCCGCCACATAACGGATATGAGATGTCAAGTCCCAAGTATGTCGAACGCCTAGAAAGAGAAGTCCCAACTCATTGTTTGTCATAGTAGCCTGAATAGGCTTGGCGTAGATATAAGAACGAAGAACCTTAGCCAAAAGGCAAAGGAGAGGACTGCGGATACGCGACTGCTTCGCGCTCCGAGAGATGAATTGCCCAGCAGCAATAAAGTCCCAAAACTCACTGGACCTCGGTAGAGATGGTACCCATGTACCATGGCCCTGCGCAAAACCATAATCTCTGGTCATATCAATGAGAGAGATAGAATAGAACTGACCATGCATGATAAATGAGAATGTGCCCTGATCAGCCATCGGGTTGTCCAAGTCCGGGTAGACAGCGTGTAGAGGCCAGAAACTCCCGAAACAAATCATTGTAGACATGCTCACGAAGCTTCAGCAAGCCTCAGAGTCTCATCTTGTCGAAGAGGGAGTAGAAGTACTGTCGAATGCCAAAAGCATCTAGGAGATCATCATCAACAACTCGAGACATCGGGAAAGTAATGTGTCCCTGATCCTGTAGAAACTGTGACTCATACTAATCCCAATCCTTACTAACCGGCAGGTTCACATGATGTGTGAGATCACTCCTCTTGAACCGGTGGTGAAGAATGGAAGTAGATGGGTCCCGCGTCTTCGGAACCTCTCCTATCTTTCGCCTACACATACCTGCGAAAATAGACACTTGGAAGCAAATTATTATCCATAACAAAACACGACAAACATGTAAAACATTCACACTTATTCAAAGAGTATTATTCTGCAAAAATCAAGCTCAAAAATATCAAGAGCATGCATCAAACAATTCATCAAGGCAAGAACAACATCCAATATGTACAATTTCCATTTTGCATTCCAAATGAAGATAATCGTTTCATCGCAGTCAATCATAAAAACATGTTTTAATCAATCCTAGAGATGACACAAAGAAGTATAAACATCAATACACAAGGCAAATCATGAAAAACATGCATCCTCGCAAAAATAAGGCGTACGAAACGCGAAATCACAGAATCACCAAAATTAATCCTTGAAACGCTAAATCTAGGTGCAATCCTACTGCTAAACATCTTAGGACATGCGTATATGATCATCCAAGTACCAAACATTCATCAAAATTCAAGAAATAAAAATCTATTAATATAGATTGTGGACACATACCTTGGATTTAGTGAATTTTAATCAGATGTAAAGATAGAGTACGAGATTCTCTTGATTTTAAGCTCAAAAACGGCTCAAATCCGTTGAGAAACAAGGAAAATGAAGATTGTTGGTGATATTTTCGTTTTATGAGCAAAAGAGATTATGAGCAACATACCTGATTTTCGCATGATATAAGGCTGCTTTCGGGACAAGGTTCGATCGATCCTTGTCCAATATTATGGATTCGTAAAAAGACAAGGATCGATCGATCCCAGGACAGGGACCGATCGATCCCTGTCTCTCTGTCTAGGCGTTCCTGTTTTCTACAATTACAAAGCTAAAAACACAAAAGTCAAAAGCACCAAAAACCAAAACTAAAAGACTAAAAATATTGTACAACTAACTAAGAATGAAAAGAAAACTACCTAGTGGGTTGCCTCCCACTCATCGCTTGTTTAAAGTCTCGAGCCTGACAGTAATGCGATCAGACGGCAGGTGGATCCTTCAAAAGAATTCATATTCTCTCTTCGGATGGCTCGTCTGCAATGTATGGCTTATGTCTCTGGCCATTCACAGTGAATTTCTTCCCATTCTCATCAAGAACAACGACTCCATACGGTCTAACCTCAACAATCAAGAATGGTTCTGACAAACGTGATTTAAGCTTACCTGAGAACAACCGCAAACGTGAGTTAAACAAAAATACCTGATCTCCTACAGCAAACTGGCGTGAAATGATCCTCCTGACATGGAATGCTTTGGTCCGTTCCTTGTAGATCCTTGTGTTCTCATAAGCATTCAATCGAGTCTCATCAAGTTCATTGAGTTGAAACTTTTGCTTCTCAGCTACAGGTTTGATATCGAATTTCAGCAACTTTGTAGCCCATAGTCCTTGGTACTCGAGTTCAACAGGCAAATTACATGCCTTCCCATACACCAAATGAAGCGGTGTAATGCCTAGTGGTGTCTTGTAGGCAGTTATATACGCCCATAGCGCATCATCTAGCTTCACAGACCAATCTTTTCGAGTCTTGCCTACAATCTTTTCCAGGATTCCCTTGATTTTCCTGTTGGAAATCTCAACTTGTCAACTTGTTTAAGGATGATAAGGTGTTGCTATCTTGTGTCTAACTCCATGCTTCTTCAGCAAATTCTCAAACAACTTGTTGATAAAATGGGATCCCCCATCACTTATTACCACTCTTGGCACACCAAAGAGAGGAAAACTCATAGATTTGAACATCTTTAGGACCACTTTGGCACCATTAGAGGGGCTGACCAGCGCCTCAACCCACTTAGAGACATAGTCTACTGCAAACCAAAATGTATTGATTTCCATAAGAAGATGGGAAAAGTCCCATGAAATCAATACCCCATACGTCAAAAACATCTACTTCTAGGATGAAGTTCTGAGGCTTCTCATTCTGCTTACTGATGTTGCCTTTCCTCTGACAAGCATCACACTTAGAGACGTATTCATGGGCATCCTTAAAGAGTGTTGGCCACCAAAAACCTGCCTGCAACACTTTCGAAACAGTTTTGAAAGTAGCAAAGTGTCCTGCATACTCAGAACCGCGGCAGTGATACAAAATACCTTGAACCTCAGACTCTGGGATACATATGCGGAAAAGTCCATCAGAACATCTCTTTTAGAGAAAAGGATTATCCCAGAAGTAATGTTTGACATCTCTGAGGAACTTCTTCTTCGCATAGCATGTGAAATTTGGTGGCTTCACATCTGCACTGAGAAAATTCGCAAAATCTGCCAACCAAGGAATTTCATTGTGAATATGTCTAATGGAAAAACAATCAACATTGTCCATGTATTCATCCTCCAGCAAGGCAACCATATAGACATTCTCCTCAGGGAGACTATCATTGAGTGGTGTATCAGCTTCCACTCGTAATTGAGATAAATTGTCAGCAACACCATTCTCGATACCACGCTTATCACGAATCACCAAATCAAATTCTTGCAGAAGCAAAATCCATCTCAACAGTCTCGGTTTAGCATCTTTCTTAGACATAAGGTACCTCTAAGCTGCATGATAAGTGTGAACAATGAATTTAGATCCCACTAGGCACTATCTGAATTTCTCAAATGCATAAACAATAGCTAGGAGCTCCTTCTCCGTAGTTGCATACTTGATCTAAGTGTCATCAAGTGTTCTGCTAGCATAGTCAATCACATGGAGCTTCTTGTCCTTTCTTTGACCCAACACTGCTCCTACCGCGTAGTCACTGGCGTCACACATCACCTCGAAAGGCAAATCCCAATCCGGTGGCTGTACAATTGGAGCGCTCACTAGTGCTTCCTTGATTGTCTGAAAAGCTAACAAACATTAAATATCAAAATAAAATTTGACATCCTTACAGAGCAATCGAGTCATGGGTATGGCTATCTTGGAAAAATCCTTGATGAACCGTCTGTAGAATCCTGCATGTCCAAGAAAGCTGCAGACATCCTTGATAGAAGTAGGAGGTTGCAGGCTCGTCATCACCTCCACCTTGGCTTTATCAACTTTGATCCCCCTCTCAGAGATTCAATGTCCAAGCTCAATCCCATCTTGCACCATAAAATGACATTTCTCCCAATTCAAAACCATTTGTTTCTCTTCACATCATTCTAAAACCCTACAAAGGTTAGACAAGCAGGTAGAAAACGAAGAACAATAAACAGAACAGTCATCGATGAAGACTTCCATGATATCTTTGATCAAATTAGTGAAGATAGACATCATGCATCGCTGGAAAGTCGCAGGTGCATTGCATACTCCAAATGGCATTCTCTGGTAAGCATATGTCCCATATGGACATGTGAATGTAGTCTTTTCCTTGTCTGCTTGATGGATGATTATCTGAAAGAAACCTGAATAGCCATCAAGAAAACAATAATAAGGATGATTAGCAAGTCTTTCCAACCTTTCATCAATAAAATGAAGTGGTAAGTGATCCTTTCTCGTGGCCAAATTCAGCTTCCTGTAGTCAATGCACATCTTGTGTCCTATTAAAGTCCTGGTGGGAATGAGCTCGTTCTTCTCATTAGTGATGAAAATAATTCCACCTTTCTTTAGTAAAACATGTACCGGACTCACCCATGTGCTGTTAGAAATAGGATAGATGACACCAACACTCAAAATTTTCAAAATCTCCTTCTTGACAACTTCCATCAGCTTAAGATTGAGTCTCCTTTGATGTTCGATGGAAGTCTTGGATTCATCCTCCAAGTGGATCCTATGCATGTAGAGATCTGGGGAAATACTTGTAGTATCATCCAAAGAATATCCCAAAGCTTTTCTATACTTCCTTAACTTCGAAAGAAGTAAGGCAGTCTCAACATTGTTCAGATCAGCATTGACAATTACAAGATATGTAGAGTTAGGACCTAAGAAAACATACATTAGTCGCGCAGGTAGTGGTTTGAGCTCGACTTTTGGAGCTTTCAGCTCACTCTGATCAGCACTCGAACTCACCACCAATGATGTAGAAGTTGCTGGTTGTGTCTCCTCAAGCTTGATAAATGCGACATGCTTCTCAACAATAGGTGCTGAATCCAACAATTCAGCAACCTCAGAAGTACCTGCATCCAAAAACCCATATTCGCTTTCAATTTGAGTTAAGGCTACCTAGAGTGGATCCTCAGTGTAGAGCTCTTCAGCAGAGTCCTCGATCACATCAGCAAGTGTATCAACCCAAAATGTGTGCCCATAAATTGTAGGCTTCTTCATGGATTTCTTGATGTTGAACTTCATACTTAACTTCCTAAGTCGAAGATCTATCTGACCGTTCTTCACATCAATCATGGCTCTAGCAACAGATAAGAATGGTCTTCCAAGGATAATATGATCTTTGGTTCTTCTTCCAACTCCAAGACAACAAAGTCTGTAAAAACATATCCCTCTCCAACTCCTACAAGAATGTTATCAAGGATCCCCACTGGTCTTCGAATAGACCTATCTACAAGCACCAAAGACATTCGTATGGATTTATAGTTAGTCAAATTCAGACATTGTGATACCGAGAGTGGCATCACACTAACTCCTGACCCCAAATTGCAAAGACATCGCTCAAAGGTAAGTGATCCGATCTTGAAAGGTAATACGAAAGGACCTGGATCCTCGCGTTTCTCCAGTGCTATGTTCTGAAGAATCGCGCTACATTCTGCAATAAGAACTTACACACCGTGTTCTAATTTCATGAGGTCTGAAAGAATCTCCTTCATGTACCTCTTAAGAGAAGGTACCATCTTGACTGCTTATACGAAAGGCAATCAAACATGTAATTCACCTACTAGATTCTTCAGTTTCTCATACTCGTGTTCCTTGATCTTTTGACGAAGTCTGGGAACATAAGGTGGGGGTGGCACATACTGATCCTCAACCTCCTGCGCGTCTATTTCATCGCAAAAATACGATACCCTCTCGTTAGTACAAGTATCGATCGATCCAGGGACAGGGATCGATCGATTCTTGTCCCTCTGTCCAGGGGTTCCTTTACACATGGATCGATCGATCCTGGGACATGGATCGATCGATCCTTGTCCCTCTGTCTTGGGCGTGTTTGTCAACTCTTTTCCACTTCTCAGCGTAATGACATTGCAATACTCTTTCAGGTTCTTCTCTGATTTGCCAATAATGACACTCAGTGGAGCTTTGTTGCTCGCAGAAGTTTGAGCAAATTGTGTTTCCAGCAATTTCATATGAGTGCTCAATGTCTCGAACTTCCCATTGAGATCACTGTACATGTTATCCACCTTCTGATTCAAGTCCGCAGAGGACTTTGTCTGACTCTCCAGGATTTGATGCAACATTTTCTTCAGCTCACTATCTTGAGAAGATGCAGAAGACTGTCCCTGGTTCTGATTCTGATACCCCGACTGCTAGTTATTCTTGAATCCTCATGAACCAAACTGATTCTTGTTCAGAAATCAAGAGTTGAAGATACTCTTATTCTGATTGTATGAGTTGTTCTGGAATTGGTTCTGTTGGTTGAAACCTCTATTACCAAGGTTTCCTTGATCTCCAATGTAATTAACATTTTCTTATCCACTACTCAGCTCCTCAGACATGAATCCTGATACATTTTTCCCATCTTATGCTCTTGAAGAATAGGTGTATCGTTATGCTCTCCAACAAAGTTCACTCCCTGCTGATCTCTCCTCATTAGCTCATCGACCTTTGACTGCATATCATCAATTCTCTTTGCATCTGATGATACAACTCCTCTACCACGATCATAGTCTGATCTGCGATTGGCCTGACTATTCGCCATGTTATTATCCAATGTATAAGCTTCCTCCACAATCTTGGTATTGAAATCAACATTTCTAGCAGTGTCCATAGCATTCTGATATTTCTCCACAAGCCCATTGTAGAAAATGTTGAGGAGATTCCAATCTGAGAACCCATGATGACGACAATCATTGAGGTACTCTCTGAATCTTCCCCAAGCTGCATGAAAACTTTCAGCACCCAATTGGTGAAATCCTGCAATCTTGTTTCGCAGAGACATAGACCTTGATTTCGTGAAGAAATGCCCAAGGAAAGTAGCCTTGATCTTTTCCCATGTCCTCATAGAATCAGGCTCTAGGCTATTGTACCATCTTGTAGCTTTGTCATTCAAAGAGAAAGTGAACAACCTGCATTTCAGAGCTTGAGCAGGTACTCCATTGTGCTAGATAGTATTGCAGATGGCTTCAAATCTATCTAGATGGTGCATTGGGTTCTATGATGGCAACCCATGATACTGATTCTGCTGCACCAAGTTAATGAGACCAGTCTTGATCTCAAAGTCTCTTCTCTCAATGGGAAGCGGACGAATCCCAGCACGATTCATATAGAAGGCCTCCAGAGTGTCATATTGCGCCAGAGTCATCCTCTGTCGAGGTTGATTTGCGCGTTTTTGCCCCTCAGCTGCAACATTTTGCTAGCCAATTTTCTGAGCACCAACATTACCACCACCACTAGCAGGTGGATTATCTCCTGGAAGGAGTCCAGGAAAGAGAGGATTTTGATGANGACGAATCCCAGCACGATTCATATAGAAGGCCTCCAGAGTGTCATATTGCGCCAGAGTCATCCTCTGTCGAGGTTGATTTGCGCGTTTTTGCCCCTCAGCTGCAACATTTTGCTAGCCAATTTTCTGAGCACCAGCATTACCACCACCACTAGCAGGTGGATTATCTCCTGGAAGGAGTCCAGGAAAGAGAGGATTTTGATGAACATGAATGGGATCCTAAGTTGTCACCCATGATTTCAGCAAACTCAAATTCTTCAAAAACCTCCAGCAACTTATCTTTCTTCGTTTGTCTCTCTAGACGTGAAGGTTCAGGCTCGAATTCGAGAAGATTCGCGATCCCTTGCTTTCTAGTATGAGGCTTGTTCATGAACCTAAAAGCACAAAAACAGAGAAAAAAGAAGAGATTAAATAAAATAAAGAAAAATGCCTTAGGCACGCAATGATCCTAAGTTCTAAGACTCCCTATTGGTTCCCAACAACGGCGCCAGAAAACTTGATAACTCAGGTTTTCGCCCGAGAAAACACTGCAAGCGCACAAAAGTACGTTGTAGTGTTTCAGGATCGAATCCACTGAGACCAAAGGTAGCACGAAGAATGTAAGATCAAACAGCGGCCTAAAGCTAAAAAGATGTTTTGTAGATGATGCAAATACTAGAAATCAAGAAAGTAAAGAAAGCAGGCAGCAACGTTAAGGTTGTAATTCAATCAAAGAAGTGTTGGGCATCGGGAATTCTGAGGGAAAAATACATTGTTGATTCAAGTTATAGTCTAGGGAACAAGTTTTATACCGTCTTGAACTCAAACACTAATGTAGAACTGATCTACTTCCGTATTATCAGCTCCCTATGAATTAGAAATCTCGAGACTAACTTCCGCCGACTCTTAATTTCTAATCATGCATTCCTAATTGGTTTGATATGTTCACAACTCATTTAAAAATCAATTTCCATTGGCTTAAGAAGATTTGCTCATCTAGGATTCTTTTAGGCAATTAAACAAACATTTTCCAAGCGTTAAATTACCTAAATTCAGAAACTAAGTGGCAATTTCAATTTCATGCATTACGAATAATCCTAGAGGAAGATTCATTAGATTAAATCCCTAACCATGCAATTCTACATCAACAATTCATGAATCTCAATGTGAGAACCCTAAAACCCAATGAACAGACTACTCACTCATGATAATCGCATAAACACAGGTCAAATCAAAGAAAGACATGATTATATTTAACAAAACAAGAGGAAAAGGTTCAGAAAG
Source organism: Anastatica hierochuntica (assembly GCA_900406275.1). Taxonomy (NCBI): domain Eukaryota; kingdom Viridiplantae; phylum Streptophyta; class Magnoliopsida; order Brassicales; family Brassicaceae; genus Anastatica; species Anastatica hierochuntica. Next base: position 12,262 of record OVAN01010916.1, read on the forward strand.
CTTCTCGGATTCGAAGTACAAAGATGATACTTCTCCCTAGGTTACAAATCAATCTCTGCTCTCAAAAAGTTTTTTAAAGTGCATCATGAAAGGGAAAACACGACCCTAGGTCTTTGTATTGTAATCCAGTTCGAAATAAGTTTGGTCTGGTTCTTCATAAAATTGGTGCGTAAAACAAGACAGGGATTGATCGATCCACTGACATGGATCGATCAATCCTTGTCCAACTGTCTGGAGATTTCAACTTTTCACGAACACTTCCTACGATGCTTGAAATCCATCCAAAATGCATTCTTTCCGCACATCCAAGCTTGATTTCTGTAAAAACAAGAAAGAACACAAATCCGCGCCAAAAAAAAATCCCAATACATACTAAAAACCATAAATCTCGTGTAAAAACTGTAGTATAAACAACTAAAATACTGACACATCATCACCTCTCTTCGTATTTGCTTAGCTTAGGAGATATTGCGTATTCCTAGTGCTTGAGTCTCTAGTTGTCGTGGGTTCAACCCTTAAGTACTACAATCGACATAACCGTATACTTGCGGTTTAATGAGGATTGTTAGTTGATAATGGTTTTTAAATTTAAAACATGAAGTTAATCACTAGCGAAATCTAACCTCATCAAGTTTTTGGCGATGTTGCCGGGGAACTAAGTAGATTCTCATTAGGATTTCAATATTTCCTTAGACTAAGCTTTCTTTCTATGTTTTGTTTTGTTTTATTTGGTTACTAATTTTCTTTTGAGTGTTTGTTCTTTTTGCAAGGTTTAACACAAGAAAGAAAGAAGATGTCTTTCAACATGAATTCGATTTTGAAGGCTATGTTGGAAGAGCAAGAAAGAGGGATACCTTGGAGCCCCACTAGCTATCAAGAAGCTTATGAGACATCCACTTCACAAGAGTATTGTCCTTATAGAGAACACGATCAAGGTTACAATCAAGTGTACCAATCTCTCCAGTTTTTCCCTTTGTCCAAAGAAGAGGAGAACCATAATTTGCTAAGACAATTTATGGAAAATGAAGAAAGGGACAAGTTTGAGAGAGAGAAAATGTTTGATGAGCTTAGTATTATGATAGATGTTTTCCACCAAGGTCTTGGCATGGATAATATTGGAGCACACATGGTGTCAACCGCGACTAATCTTACACAAGGGATCTGAGTCAAAGGAAGAAGATGCATACCTTCTTATAAAACCAAAGAGGAGGCAACTTCCATAGCTATGGGAGAAGGTTTTGTAGAAGGAGATCAATACTTCGAAAACTTCCTTAAAGAAGCCAATGAATTAATGGAAGAACTTGAGTCACTCAATAGAAAGGCATCAATTGACAATGGTGTCAAAGAATACGGAGAAGAAATCGAGACCATGCCTATAATGAGTAACTCACTTACAAGCATAAAAAGGGACATAGGTAACTATTGGAATCCCATTGAAGCACCTTGTGAAGATTTCTCACTCGCTGATTGTGAAGGAATTCAGGAAAACTCCATCAACATCAAAACGGTTGAAAGCATAGAGAAAACAACACTAGAAGACATCTACTTTACACAAGAGGTAGAAGAGATCATAGTAGAATTTGAGAAGCTCTTTGGATGTCCTAGTGATGAAGATTTTAGTGTCAAGCTTGAAATGGATGAGGAAAAGAGATGGAGTATTTCATCAAAAGAAAAAGAAGATGTGCGATCCATTCCTAAAGAGGAGACCAATGGCGAAGAGCCTAAGGAGAAAGAAGGTGTAAACTTTGAAGAACCTTCAACAATATCTCAAGAAGAAGAATCTCCCATGGTACAACCCTTTGACAAGAATCTTACTACAAACTCCATCAAAGAAGGAAGGAGACTAAATGATCCAAGAAACATAATCTTTGAGGAGATAAGGATGAATGAGTTTAAGGGGTGGTTTTACGAAGAGTATAAGCCAGGTGATCCATGGTCTCATCAAGGGAACCTAAGAGGAAAGTCAAGCTAAGGGACTTTAAACAAAGCGCACTTGGGAGATGATACCATGAATATCCTTTATATTATGCTTTAAGTTAATTTTTGTTTTTGCTTGTCTCTTGGTTGGCTTGAAAATATATTTAGGGGAGTTAGAAGCTTGTAGCCTTTTGAGTTGAGCTTAATGATTTATGATGCTTTATAAGTCCAATTTGCTAATGATGATATAAATTTGATTTAGACACTTGATTTGGGACACCTAAGAGTAGTGTTTATGCAGAAATTTGATTTTGTGTGGTATTATTTTAGCATTGGATTGGTGCATTTGATCTAATCTTCGTGATAAATGGCTAGTTCCTGAGTTACGTGTTTGAATCCATGAATAATTTGAAATAGACATAACCTAGGAAAATGTCTAGTTCGAGAATTTGAGTTTGATTTTGTCTTGAAAATTGGATTTAGCATGAATTCTTAGGAAAATGATTGTCGAGTAAGCTGTAGTTTGGATGTTGTTTGAATGATTTTGTTAAGTTGACTTGAGTAGAACCAATTAAGTAATGACTTATGTGCTTGAATGGATTATGGTTGTTGGGGTCAAGAACTGTCCCGACGAAATCGATGCCTGAAAAGGACTATAGAAACGATGTTTTCTCCTTCGGACACAGGAATCGTAAGGATATCAGAAAACTTCGAGATTCTCGTCGTTCAGGCTGTCTCTTCCCGACCCGGCTTCAAAGCTTCGGAGATAGTCGATCATGACCAATCTCCGCATAAAACCTGTCCGTCCGCAAGCAGCTAGAGCATCAAAGTGCTAGGGTTAGCACCGATGGTTCTCGGATAACTCTCACGAGGCCACACGATACGTCCTCCGGAGCGATAAGAAACCACCAAAAGCATTAAAGAACCGCATCGCTTCGAAGAAATGTCTAAACGCCGATTGACGCCNAGAAACCACCAAAAGCATTAAAGAACCGCATCGCTTCGAAGAAATGTCTAAACGCCGATTGACGCCAA
>OVAN01010917.1:630-15211 GCA_900406275.1 Anastatica hierochuntica
ACGAATCTGGACGAAAAAGGAAATCGAGCCGGCGCACGAGGATCTATATAAAGGATGCAAAGTCAAAGAGAAGGATTCAGAGAGATTCATTGATTCACAGAGCTTTTCGTCATCACATAAACACTTAGAAAAACTAGGGTTCTTATTTCGTTTTTCGTTAGCGAGCTACATCTCAACTAGGTTACGAGTCTGCGTCTTAGTTCTAGGTAATCGTCACCAACAGATCTTGCGGCCACGGCTTAAACACCGGTTGCGCACGCTCAGATCAAGAAATTCGAATAAGACCCTTAACTTCTTTGTTAACTGTGTCTGTCAAATCGCTCTCCGTTTACGCTTTCTGCATACTTTAGATCCGTTCTCGTTTTTACTTTGTACTCGTTCACGTTAATCTATCTTACGAATCCTGTCTCCCGTTCTTCGTTAATTCATATCACTTCGCAATATATTTCGTATTTCATATTTTCTTATCTAACTTTCTCATGATTTCTGTCTTATTATCTTCGCAGTTTAACTTTCGTATTTCTTATTCGATAATTCGCTAATTCGCTGTCTCGATCTGTTGATCTTTGGCTAGCCGAGTCCGTGAACCACATAACATAGATAGTGAGAATTTCGGTTCCCACAGTGTAAGTATTTGGAATTCTTAGTGTGAGTAGAGTCAAGTAGATGTTCCTTAATGCATATATGATCCTAGGTTGCTTGAATAAGAAAAATCAAAAGAAACAACGAAATAAAAATAGATAGAAAAGAGAAGTGAAAGAAAAAGGCACTAGAGATTAATAATATGTTTAAGCTCTAACCTTAGGAACTAAAAGGTTAGAGAGTCCACCCTTAAAAAGAAAAACAAAGAAAGAATCCAAGTGATTAGATAGTGGCTCTTAAAATCAAAAGGAAGTTTAGTAGCTAAGAAGTTTAAAAGTTTAAGCATCTCTAGTTGTGTACAGAAAGAAAAAAATTTGTGTGAGTTTCGTTCAATAAAAGTTTTATGTTTTTAGTTCTAGGATGGGAAGTATATCTAGTAAGTTACTAGATCGTTAGGAAGCGATGGGGTGGGAATAATTAGAGGAAGTAAATGCTTTGTATGCGTAAATTGTTCGGCTACCTCCTTTCTTTTGCCTATTGTCTTGCACTACTTTTTTCTGAGAGAAACCGTTATAAATCGAGTGAACCCTCATCTTTTTACACTTCTTTACATAAACCCTTCTTTGAACTTCAAACCGAATGGATGAGATGCATTCCCATAGGTAAAGAACTCACGCCTAAACTTAATTGAATGTAAAAAGGAATTGGCGATGGGATAGTTTATGGATGCTTAGCTTAGATTCTAGGAGTTGGTTTTATGATGATCATGGAGAAGTACATAGACTCTTAGATGATGTTTGCACCATTTTACTTGTTTTGAGGATATTGAGCATAAGACATTAATTTTCTTATCTTGGTTTTAAGTTCCCACTTGCAAACTTCATTTCCATGTTTGCTCTTTGTAGTTTGCTTGAAGACAAGCAAATGGCAAGTCTGGGGGTGTTGATGTGTACATCTTTTCTAGCATATTTTGGTGCATTTTAGCTTAGTTTCATCCACATTTAGGTTGTATATTGCATATAAGTCTTAGAATCAATGAGCTTGAGTCTAGAGTCTAGTTTAGGATCATATTGCTTTTGCATGAGTTTAAGTCTAGACTCTCGGCAAAGTCTATGTTCGGGTCAAAAACGGTTACGACGAAATCGATGCCTAAAAGAGTAACGGAAACATCGTCTCTTCTTCGAAAATTAAAATAGTGAGAGGATTATCAATCCTTTGGCTCTTGACATCTCGTCAATCCCATCTCGACCAAATGTCGAAGCTCCGCGTCTAGCAATCCATAAGCGCCCGCTTCGCAAAGACTAGTCACTCGTGGGAAACTAAACGCGAGAATAACGAAATCAAGGTCCGAGATCTCTGAGAGACCTCAGTAAACGACGGATAATTGTGTCCCTTCGTAAATATGAGTGATTCGAACAACGGTAAGTCTAGCTGCCCAATGAACTCCCAGACCACCGTCCGGACGCCCAATGAACGCCCAGACCACCGTCCGGACGCCCAACGGGCGCCCAGACCACCGTCCAGACGCCCAACAGGCGCCCACATCACCGTCCGGACGCCCAACAGGCGCCCACATCACCGTCCGGACGCCCAACGGGGGCCCACACAACCATCCGGACCCCAAACGGGCGCCCAGACCACCGTCTGGACGCCCAACGGGCGCCTAGACCACCGTCCAGACGCCCAACGGGCGCCCAAACCACCGTCCAGACGCCCAATGGGCGCCTAGTACAACGTTCTCCCGATCGTCTTCTCCTTCGAATCCCGGTTCAAGTGTTTCTTGTTTTGTCCCGATTGGAAGCTCCGTTGAAGTTTCGCGGCAATAATCATGAAGACTCGTACTTTCTGTAAAAACTTCGTATCGATCGTATGAAACGATAACGGTTAACTCGAACACCGACATTGTCTTAACCATACGATCGGTCTTATCATTTCGTAAAACCGACCCAGCGTAGTCATGCGAAGGACGATTTCTTTGAAAGAAATTGTAAAAATCACTTTGTCGCTAAATAACCCTTGAATACCCAAAACACAACAAAAGTCCACTTACGATTTCGGAACGAGAACAGGCCCAGTTGGGTCAACAATCTATCTGAGTTTCGCGAAAGATAAAAGCAAAATATGATAAAGTAAGAATTCGAAGATAAATATGGAATATTCGTCAAGATATGGAATACTCTTGAAAAAATGGAATATTTCCGCGGGAGAATATGCACAAATCTAGGGCAGAAAAGGAAACATATTTAACCTACGAAGGCATATAAAAGGAGGCTAAGGAGAAGAAGGCTGGGGACAAAGAGAAATTTCTTCACATCTCATACTTATAGCTTTAGGTTTTATTTTCGTTTTTTGCTAGCGAGCTGCGTCACAATTAGGTTTACAAGTTTTACGCTGTTAGATCTAGGATAACTTGCCGACAGCTCGGGCGGCAACGACTTATCACCCGTTGTAACACTCAACGCATATTCGAATAAGATCTCTATTGCTCTACCTTTCTTTCAATTCTCTTTTACGTTTATCTCCTCGTCTGTTTTCTTCGTACTTTTGATCTACCGTTGTTAGGTTTAGAGAAATCTGGGACCTCAAGGAAAGTTAGGATTTCATGGCCGTCCTCCGAGTACGAATATTTACAGTGCAAATTTCGGTTCCCACAATTTGGCGCTAGAAGGAGGGTGCCTATTCGCGCAGGGTACAAATCAATCTAACTCTCAACCGCAAAACGCTAGATCGAACATGACTACAGACGATCATAACACTCAACCAGCTCGTGACGGCGACAGCGCTAACTACAACGTTGAAAGCACTCCGGTTACGAACAACACCGCGGTCAACACTGACGCAAACACTGTAGCGTTCGATGACATCAAGATGTTCTTGACTCTCGAACAGAAGTCGGCAAAACAAGACAAACTGACTAGCTCTCTCGCTAAACAGGTTGAAACCCTAACCGCGAGGACTAGAACCATCCTTGCGCGTGGAGCTACCAGACTCCACGGAAGAAGACTCGACTTCACCACTCCACGTGACTTACTCTAGAACGTGTAGGAAAATCCATTGGGACAAAGCCGCGATGTTATCACCCCTATCACACCCCGGAATAACGTGGAAGATCCCGCAAATCCCGAAAAGGAAACAAAGGATAACGAAGACGAGCGAATTGACCTAGACTTCAGCGATCAATGTGATTCCACGGATTAAGACGCTAATGTACACCCAAGAAGGGTTAAGGGTCGCGTAATACGTAAGAATTCTCAGCTCAGCGAACCCGTGATGAAAGAAGAGGAAAATATCTTCTAGGTAGAGAACGAGAAGCAGGCCGAGGAGCAGGCCAGAGCCATCAGCGGGACGCGCCAACCATCTTGAAAAAAGACCTCTGATGATCTCGACGAGATTCACGATCTCCGCGACTACATCACAAAAACAGTTGCAGAGGTCAAAGCGGTAAAATTGCAGATCCATCACACGACCAGTGCCGCGCCAAAGATCGACATGATCCTCGAAGAGGCTCAAAAAACTTCATTCACAGCTCGCATAACCAGCACCTGAGTCTCCATTCATAGACCACCGTCTGGACGCACATTGGGCACCGAGACCACCGTCTGGAGTCCGATGGGCGCCTAGTCCAGCACTTTCCTGATCATCTTCTCCTTCGAATACTGGTTCAAGCGTTTCTTGTTTCGGCCCGAATGGAATCTCCGTTGAAGTTTTGCGGCAATAATCGCAAAGATTTGTACTTTCCGTAAAAAAACTTCGTATTGATCGTATGAAACGATAACGGTTAACTCGTACACCAAAATTGTCTTAACCATACGACCGGTCTTATCATTTCGTAAAACCGTCATCGCGTAGTCCTGCGAAGAACGATTTCTCCGAAAGAAATCGTAAAAATCACTTTGTCGCTAAACGGCCCACGAAGACCCAAAACGCGACAAAAGTTCACTTACGATTTCAAAATGAGAACAAGCCCAATTGCGTCAACGATCTACCCGAGTTTCGCCAGAGATAAAAGGAAAATAGGATAAAATCAAAATCTGAAGATAAATACAGAAAATTCATAGAGATATGGAATATTCCCGAAAATGGAATATTTCCACGGGAGGATATTCACAAATCTAGGGCGGAAAAGGAAACGGATCTAATCTACAAAGGCATATAAAAGAGGGGCTAAGGATAAGAATGGGGGACAGAGAAATTTCTTTACAACTCATACTTAGAGCTTTACGTTTTATTTTCGTTTTCTTTTGCTAGCGAGCTGTGTCTCGATTAGGTTTACAAGTCTTACGCTGTTAGATCTAGGGTACTCGTCGACCTCTCTTGTGGCCACGGCTTATCACTTGTTGTAACGCTCAACGCAGATTTGAATAAGACCTCTATTGCTATATTCTTCTTTCGATTCTCTTTTACGTTTATCTCGTCGTCTATTTTCTTCGTACTTTTGATATGTCGTTGTTGGTTTAGCAGATATCCGGGACCTCAAGGGAAGTTAGGGTTTCCTGACTTTCCTCTGAATACGAATATCGACAGTGCGAATTTTGGTTCCCACAGTATGCACCTGGTCGATCTACTTTTATGATATTGTATGGTCCCTCCTAGTTTTGTCTGAGTTTCCCCGCGTTTCGTTCTGTGGTATTTTGGAAAATTTTGCGTAGAACTAGATCGACTTCCTTGAACATGTGGTTGTGTACGTTTGAGTTTTAGTACTTTGCAGCTGCTTGTTGGTAGGTTTGGATTCGTATAAGGGCATGGTCCCTGCGTTCGTTCATGAGGTCGAGATCGTCTAGTAACATTAGACTTTTCCTGTCTTCTCGTTCGGGGAGTAGTTTCTTGCGTATCCCGATGAATTCAACTTCCGCTAGGATAGTGCATTATGTCCCTTATACTAGGGCGAAGGGAGTTTCTCCCATTTCTCTTCTTGGATTCGTTCGTTGTGACCAAAGGATTCCTTCGAGTTCTTTTTCCCATCGACCCCTTTTAACATCAAGACGTTTTTTGAGTCCATCTAAGATGGTCTTGTTAATTGTTTCTGCCTGGCCGTTGCCTTGCAGATACCTTGGGGTCGATTTAGTCAAGCGTATCTTCTATTTTTCGCAAAACGCCTCGAATCTTGTTGAAATGAATATGGATTCGTTTTCTGTTACGATCTCGTATGGGACACCATGTCTGCATATAATGTTTCTCAACACAAAACTTTCAACTTGGGCATCTTTAACGTTAGCATATGAGTTGGCTTCGACCAATTTTGAGAAGAAGTTGGTTAAGACTAGCGGAAGCGTTTATGCTTAGATTTACGCATAGGGTCGACGTATGAATGGGTATAGTGCCAAAATAGAAGAAAGAATGGGTATAGTGCCAAAATAGAAGAAAGAAGCTCCGCGGGTTGGTGGATTGTTGGCACATGCCTTTGGCATTTCTTTCATTTGTGTGCGAATTTCTCACAATCTTTGACCATTGTTGGCCAATAATAGCCGTGGCGCTTGATTTTGATTGCTAGGGATTTTCCGTCGGTATGATTTTCGTAAGATCCAGAGTGGACTTCTTCCATGATTCTTCGTAATTCGTTTCCCTCTACACATGTCATAAGTTGCCCGTAGAATCTCCATTTGTAAATTTTCCTCTCGGCTACTACATATTGGGCGACCTGGATTTTAACATATCGGGCTGCCCATTTTTCGTCAGGGAGCACTCCTTCAATTATGTATGCTCGAATTGTCTCCAACCACGACGAATCACAGACATATTGAGATTGTTCCAAATTTTGTTCAAGTCGAGTGTCGACTTCATCGACGTCCTCGTCTTATGACAAGATTAGATTTGTGACGACTGGAAGGCTGATGCACGAATGTTCAATGAATCCCACGGTAATTACCCGTCTAAGACTCTGGTCTGAGCTTGATGCCAGGGCTACCAATGCATCAGCGTGCGTGTTTTCCGAACGGGGATTTCGCGTGAGAGCAAACTGGTTGAAGTCCTTGGCGAGATCATGGACGAGTTTTAAATATTATTCCATTCTTTTCTCTCTGGCTTTGTTTTCGCCACTGAATTGGTTCACAATGAGTTGAGAGTCGCAGTACGCGTGGATATTGCGTATTTTCAGTCCACTAGCCAATCGTAACCCGGAAATAAGCACTTCGTATTCGGCTTCATTGTTTGAAGCGTGAAGCATCAATTGGAATGATTGTTCCAGTACTTCTCCAGGTTGTGAAATGAGTCGAATCCCAATTCCCCAATCTTGCCTGGACGAGGACCCATCGACATGAAGGGACCAAGTTGCGTCTGGTTCATGGTTTGCCATGTTTTTCTAAGGGAGCTCTACCAGTAAATTGGCGAGTACCAGTGACTTTGCACAAGTCTTTGTTCGGTACTCGACATCGTATTCGATTAGCTCGACTGACCATTTCCCTAATCTTCCTGATTGACTGGGACTGTGCAAAATTGCTTGTTGCGGGAATGAAGTAAGTACGATGATCGTGTGCGATTGGAAATATGGTCTTAGTTTTCGAGCTGACATTACGATGGCCAACGCCAGTTTTTTCATAAGCAGATATCGCGTTTCAGCATCTAACAAGGTTTTACTTACGTAAAATATTGGTTTCTACTCACCGCATTCTTCTCTGATGAGAACGCTGCTTACAGCTGTAGGTGATACCGCGGTATACAGGAACAAGGGCTCTCCGACGACTGATTTTTTTGGAGAACTGGAGCTGTGGTCAAGTAATGCTTTAACTGTTGGAATGCATATTTTGCATTGCTCGGACCATTCGAACTTTTTGTTCCCTTTTAAAATGTCGTAAAAAGGAATACTTGTCCGCTCACCGTGAGATGAAGCGATTGAGTACAGCGACTCTCCCGGTCAGTCTTTGTACTTCTCATTTGTTCTTTGGAGAGGCCATCTCGACCAATGCATTGATTTGTTTGGGTTTGCCTTGATCCCTCGGTATGTGATGAGATATTCGAGGAATTTTACAGATGCCACATCGAAAATGCATTTCGCTGGGTTAAGTTTCATATTATGCAGGTTTAATTTCTCGAAAATTTTTTGTAGATCGGCGACGTGGTTTTGCTCCTCGAGAGATTTTACGAGCATATCATCAATGTATACCTCCATAGTCTTCCTGAGCTACTCGGAGAACATATGATTGAAGAGTTGTTGATAAGTTGCCCTGGCGTTTTTGAGGCCGAAAGGCATTACCTTGTAACAATACATGCCACGATCGATGCTGAACGCATTTTTCTTACGATCGTCAGGATTCATCATAATATGATTGTATCCCGAAAAAGCATCCATGAATGACAAGAGCTTATTTACTGTCGTGGCCTCTACTCGGCGATCAATGTGTGGCAACAGAAAGCTGTCCTTCCGTTTTTCTTTTGGACTACAATGGGATTGGCAAGCCAGTCTGGGTATCTAAATTTTGTTATAGATCCAACTTTAAGGAGCTATCAACTTCATCATTGCCCGCAGTAGCGTGTTTCGGTCCCAGTTTTTGCCTTTTCTGTTTGGCAGGTTTGAAAGTCGGATCCAGGTTGAGTTCGTGACATGTCACGTTGATGTCAATTCCTGGCTCACCTTTTGCGGTCCAAGCGAACGTGTGAAGGTTCTCTTTTTAGAAAGCTATAAGATGTGTTTTTATGGGTTCACAGAGATTAGCGCGATTTCGACGCAACGCTCAGGGAACTCTTCGTCGAGACTTACCGAGACAATGGGCTCGCAAGTTGGTTCGCGTTTCTCTTTGAGGTTTCGACTTTACCTAATTGCTAGAAGATCCCGGTTTGATATTGTTCTTAGGCGTCTTCGATTGAACTCTTTTTCTTTTTCCTTTGAGAGAAAGCTTTCGCCGTCGTGTTTTTACGCTTTAGTTCATTAGCGAAACAGACATGCGATATGTTACGATCTCCCCAGATTGTTTCGATTCCGAAGGGGTTAGAAATTTGAGACAGTAATGGTATGTAGACGATACGACTTGCATGGAGTTTAGCCATGGAACGCTCATGATCGCGTTGTATGAAATGGGGCGATCTATAGCTAAGAAATTCATGATTTTTGCTATGCTCCTAGCTTTAACCGTAAGGTTAATCGATCCGAGTGTCATAGTTGTTTCTCCCGAGAGGCCTCTCACTGGGCTCAGACTTTCTGTGATTTCAGACAGTTTGATTTCCATCCTCTTGAGATTATTTTTAAAGATAATATCAGCCAAACAGCCAGTCTCCACTAATATTCTCGTGACATCAATATTTTGAATCATCAATTCGATGACAAGGAGATCGTTGCGAGGGTTGGCCTGATCGATCGTTGCTCTATCCTTGAAAGAGACGACACCATCGTCTGTTAGTCTAGAAAATTTGTTTCTTGATCGATCTGTGATTTGGCGTGAAAGAATCTGCGAATACCCTCCTTCTAGCGCCAAACTGTGGGAACCGAAATTTGCACTGTAGATATTCGTAATCAAAGGAAAGCCAGGAAATCCTAACTTTCCTTGAGGTCCCAGATTTAAGGTTATAAATTTAAAGCTTCGTTGTGATTTTTTTTGCAAAAACGATCTCACTAACACATGACAGCTTGATGTAGAGAGACCTCTGTTGGTGGTCCTGGAAATGATAGATGAACGGTCTCGAGCTGTCAATAGAATGCTTCCAGGGGGAAGCTAGAATGGCGCAGTCAGCAAGATGCTTCCCATCGAAGAAAGCATAGTCAGGTCTCTCGTCGCCATATATCCCCACCTGCTTGGGGAGTTTGAACTCCACATTTGTTGACCAGTGAAGTCAAACCTGACAAACCGCAGAAGTCGGGTAATAAGAGAACCCGTAGGAAAAGACTTCTTCTCGGAAGCCACCACCTTGAAGAAGGCGAATTTGTAAGCACCCACATCAGCCATGTTTAGATCCATAGCCGCCACATAACGGATCTGAGGTGCCAAGTCCCATGTATGTCCAACACCAAGACAAAGAAGTCCCAACTCGTCATTGGTCACAGCAGTCTGGATAGACTTGGCGTCGATCGATCCCCGTCTTTCTGTCTGGATGTTCCTTTTTTCTACAATAACAAAGCTAAAAAACAAAAAAACGTTAAAAACTAATAAAACCAAAAATCAAAATCGTAAAGTTTAGTTTTTTAGTTGGGAGACAAAATACGACATACGAAAGAAAAATCAACCTTCGGCATCGCGAGACATCGCAGACGCACGAAGAACCATTTTTTCGACAAAACACCTTCCTCGATAAGAACACCATCTATGAAGACTAAACAATCATATGCACTAAACACCTCCTTAAACACTTATCCTTCGCGAAGACTCATAAAAGGTAATATCTACCGATAAGTTTGTTGCTAATCACAACAAACTCTCAACGTCCTAAACAAACCAAGCCATCTCATAGAGATAACTCTTATAATCCGACTAGGATAATAACGCGCTATAAAAGAAATCCGAAATTTTGGTCAGCACTTCCAGGCGAATTAAAAATTTTTATCTAGCGAGATGCTCGATTCCAACCTCACAAGTCGTATAAGTCGAGAACATCTCGCGGACTTTAAATCGGTACGAAATCAAGTTGAAATCACAACGAGAAACGTAAGCTGAAATTAGTCAACGCACACCTTAAAACCGAGAGTAAACCTAGGTCTTGCCCTAAACCCAGCACATTGGTCTCTAACATCTCAAGGCATGATATCTAACCGATACTAGATCCTAAAACATGTCTCTTCGTTCATATCTAAAATGCTCAAGAAATTTTATGAAACTTCTTAACATCTCGAACGAGCAACGCATAGAACGATCCACAAAGAGAGTTAAATACGAGATGACAACTCATATTTTTCCTCTACACAAAATCAAACTAAACCCAACACACTAGTCTTTAACATTTGTAGTCATAGTATCAAATCGATACGAGATCCCAAAATATGTCTCTTCGTCGATATTTGCGCGTTTATGAGACTCCCCGAACACAAGNCCGAATACAAGCTTTCGGGTATTCTCATCCTACACAGTGACATGAATCACGATCTGCAGAGCGTTAGAAATGACAACTCGCATTCTTTCTCTCATCTCCGCGTATGGCTACTACATACGTTTGTGAAACAAGATAATCCACGACTTCCCAAATAAAAAAGTAGATAGCCTAGTCTCAAGGCCGGCAAAGGTCCGATACAAAATGACATCGACGGCAATATGCTCGACAATTTCTATCTACACCATAAAGGTCTCACTGGAAAACTGGTCGTAAGAACCTTAACTCCAGAATGAACTATAAAAGGCTTGATCCCTTCTACAAGGGTACGTAGGCACCCTTTACGAGGCGTAGCCCCAATCCTATCATATTCCAATACTTACTGGAATTTTCCGTAATAAAATGATCGAAGAAAGTTTTCAAGAGAGGAAAAGCACTCTTGGCCGTAGATTCCAATTAAACACAAATAACTCGCCCGTAAGAATTATTCCCAAAACTTGCGAGCTGGGGGGCTAACTGTTGGGGTCAAAATCGGGAACATCGAAATCAACGCCCAAGACTTCCGACTAACTCCCAAAGATCTCGAGATACGAGTTTTAGGGCAATAAGGAATCACCGTAAACTTCGGATAATCGCATCGCTTCAGAAACATGAACAAGATCTAGTCACCTATAGGCAACCATAAACGAAATTCTAGTTGCCCACCGGGCGACTAGACTCTCGACAAAGTCTGTGTTGGGGTCAAAAACGGTTACAATCAAATCGATGCCTAAAAGAGTAACGGAAACATCGTCTCTCCTTCGAAAATAAAATCAGAAGAGGATTATCAATTCTGAGGCTCTTGACATCTCGTCAATCCCCTCTCGACCAAATGTCGAAGCTCCGCGTATAGCAATCCATAAGCGGCCGCTTCGCAAAGTCCAAGCTCTTGCGGGAAACTAAACGCGAGAATAACGAAATCAACGTTCGAGACTTTCGAAACCTCTGAGAGACCTCGGTAAACGAGTTCCAGAGAGATAAGAAGTCACCGTAAACGACGGATAACCACGTCCCTTCGAAAATATGAGTGATACGAACAACGACAAGTCTAGCCGCCCAATGGGTGCCCACACCACCGTCCGGACGCCCAACAGGCGCCCAGACCACCGTCCGGACGCTCAACGGGCGCCCAGGCCACCGTCCGAACCCCTAACGGGCGCCCAGGCCACCGTCCGGACGCCCAAGGGGCGCCCAGGCCACCGTCCGGACGCCCAAGGGGCGCCCACACCACCGTCCGGACGCCCAAGGGGCGCCTAGGCCACCGTCCGGACGCCCAAGGGGCGCCTAGGCCACCGTCCAGACGCCCAACGGGCGCCTCAAGCACCGTCCGGACGCCCAACGGGCGCCCCAGCCACCGTTTGGACGCCCAACGGGCGCCCAGGCCACCGTCCGGACGCCCAACGGGCGCCCAAGCCACCGTCCGTATGTCCAACGGGCGCCTAGTCCAACACTCTCCCGATCGTCCCGATTAGATTCTCCGTGTAAGTTTCGCTTAATAATCGTGAAGATTCGTACTTTCCATAAAAACTTCGTGTCGATCGTATGAAATGATAATGGTTAACTTGAAAACCACATTGTCTTAACCATACGATCAGTCTTATCATTTCGTAAAACCGTCACCGTGTAGTCGTGCGAAGGACGATTTCTCTGAAAGAAATCGTAAAAATTACTTTGTCGCCAAACGGCCCACGAAGACCCAAAACGCGACAAAAGTCCACTTACGATTTCGAAACGAGAACGGGCCCAGTTGCGTCAACGATCTATCCGAAGAAGGATGGGGACATAGAGAAATTTCTTCACATCTCATACTTAGAGTTTTAGGTTTTATTTTATTTTTTTGCTAGCGAGCTACGTCTCAATTAGGTTTACAAGTCTTACGTTGTTAGATCTAGGATACTCGCCGACAGCTCTTGCAGCCACCGCTTATCACCCGTTGTAACGCTCAACACATATTCGAATAAGATCTCTATTGCTCTACCTTTCTTTCGATTCTCTTTTACATTTATCTCATCGTCTGTTTTCTTCGTACTTTTGATCTATCGTTGTTTGGTTTAGCAGAAATCTTGGCTTTACTTCGAGTACAAATATCGACAGTGCGAATTTCGGTTCCCACATTAAATTATCTCCTCCTTCACCTTCTTCCAGGCTCAAAGAGGGAGCCTCTGTTCTTGTTATTGGCAGGACGTTAGTCTCCATTCGTTAGGCGTATGAACAACCTGCCTTTCAAGTGATATAAACCCGTCATGTGCCAGATTAAGATGCCTGAACAGATCGACTCACGTTCAATTGCCAGGCACCGAGGACAGTGTATGGTAATGACTTCTCAATTGTTGTGTATGGTAATCCATAGTCCTAGCCAATATAGACGCCTCGCTACATGGGCCATCGAGCTCATAAAATATGATATAGAATATTGTCCATGAATCCCAGCCAAGCCTATGTCTTCGCTTGAATATTTAATTGTTATGATGAAGGAAGTTATAGATGTGGGGTCAAGTTTTACCCCAACTAAAACCTAGCTGCAAGTGTACTGCATTCGCAGTAATACTTAGGGTTCGAATCCATAGGGACTAGAAGTCACACGTATAATTTATATGATTTTGGACTAAGCTAAGGACAAGACATGTAAGGGTGTTGTTACTTTTTTTCTTTGTTTTTTTATGGTTTTATGAATGCAAATGTACCTACTCTATATGCTAATTTATAAAGGATAGATCAGTGAAATGTTATGCATCCAACAACAGAGATTTAAAGTAAACAAGAGGAATTAAAATTCGACTAGGGGCATAATATTTAGGTCTTGAACACAACAACTAATGTTGATCCTCTCCACTTTCGAGATTCATGATTCTATATCTAAACACCAAAGAACATCATCTTTTGGACGACCATATAGTGAATATACACACATTAAACGATCAAGACTTATTGTTCACGATTCTAAGTTGATATACTTTTGAAGCCTACTTAAAGAGATTTATCAAATACTAGATCCCGTGGTAAGTTAAGATTTTGGAATGCATACAAATATAGATCTATTTACAAACCAGCTTCATATGTGAATAACATTAACATATGAGCAAAGATGATAATGTTATTGATAAAAACTAATCTATTAGTAATTCTATTTTAGTAAACTCATTGACTCCTTGTAATCTACTTTCTAACATACAAACTAATATATAAAGCATGTAAACACAAAATCAATCATGGCAGCAAGCATTCATATCAAATATAAGGGAAAAGGATAGATAAAACCGAATGATGGAAGAAATATGGATGTATTGAGATGAGATGAATTGTTTGGAGGCTACAAGGGGCACGATGATATGTTAGTATTTTTGTGGTTTTTTTTGCGGATTTTACTCGAGAAGTATGGTTTTTAGTTACAATTCAGATCTCTTTGGCGTAGATTTTTTGTTCTTTAGTGTTTTTACAAGAATCGAGCTGGGATGTGCGAAAAGGTTGCATTTTGGACAATTTCAAGCATGGAAGGAAGTTTTCTTGAAGCCTGAAAAATTAAATCAGGTGGACAAGGATCGATCGATCGTTGTCTCTAGACCGATCAATCCTTGTCCCGTTTCGCGGACTGATTTAACGAAGAACCAAACCGAACTTATCTTGAACCGAATCTCATAACAAAAACCTAAGCTCATTTTTCCTGTATCATTATGCTTTTTTTGAGTTTTTGAGAGAAACCTAAGGAGAAGAATCATCTTTTGTACTTTGAATCCGAGAAGAATTCAGAACCTTACTCTTTGTTTATTGATTAATACAATGATGTCTCTCTTTGATTTGATTTGTGTTCATTCTCTGATCATGAGTGAGTAGTTTATTTGTTTTGTTTAGGGTTCTCGCTTAGGATTCGTGAATTGTTGACATAGAATTGTATGATTATGGATTTAATGAATTCGATCTTCATCTAGGATTGTTCGTAATTGTTGTGGGGCAAGCTTTAAAATTTATAAAAGCTTGTTTCCTATCAATAACACAATCCACAAGTGCACGGATA
>OVAN01010918.1:0-15210 GCA_900406275.1 Anastatica hierochuntica
AATATATATATATATATATATATATATATATATATATTTATATATAACTAAAAATTAAATTAAATTGATATTTCATTAATAAATATATAATTACTAACAAATTTTTTACAAGTTGTCAGAAAAGGATTTTAAAAATGAAAAATCTATGAAAAATTGGAAATTAAATATTATAAAAATAAAAACTCAAAAAGAATNTAAAAACTCAAAAAGAAAAATATAATAAAAAAGAAAAATTTTATAAAAATTCAAAAAGTCAATAAAATAAAAAGTAAGGGAAAACTAGAAAATCCTTAGAAATAAAAAAAGAATATTTTAATAAAATTACAATGAAAATATATGTTAAAAGTTGAAATTTGATAACATGTGAATACGTTGTTATCAAATTTATAAGATAACATGTGAATACGTTTTAATGATATTTGTGTAGTTAATGTAAGTCGCCTCTATTCTTATCACCGTCATTAAAATCTAATAAAAAGTTTGATATTATATAATCTTATAAATTTATAACAAAATATATTTACATATTATCAAATTTCAGTTTCCAAATTTCAACACATATTCACAATGTGATAATTTAAATATTATTTTTCTATTTTTGTAATTTTTCCTTATATGGTAATATTTTTTCCAATTTTATTAATTTTCTAAAAATATTTCATTTTTTATTTCAAAATTTTAAATTTTGTTTGCTATTATTAGTTTTTTGAAATTTTGATTTTTAATATATTTTTGATTTTATGTTATTTTTAATTATTTCAATATTTTAATTTCTAATTTTTAAAATAAATTCTCAGATTTTTAAATTATTTTCTGATTATTTAAATTTTATTAATTCTATATTTATTGATAAAATATTAATTTATTTTATTTAAAATATATATATTGCCACGTCAGCAAATGATGTTAACTTTCCCCTCTATATTTTTGGCAGAAAATGTATTCATGGTTTAATATGTTAAAAATTTTAGATTCAAAGTTTAAAGTGATAGTAAAAAGTGTTCGAGGTTTAAAGAGAGTAAAAGTCTTATTATGAAGGTTAAAAATGTAATTTTTCCCGAAAGCAATATGTTTGGATGTAAAAAATATAAATACAACTAATCGTGAACAAAAAAGCTGACCAAACGAATGATAAAATTGTGAAAAAATGAGTCACACCAAACAAAAATGCTTATATGTACAAAAGAAATTAAAAAAGCTTATAAAAGAATGTTGAAAAGAAAACGAAAGGAAAAGACATCAAAGTATTCTAACTCATCTTCCTCAACATTATCGAAGGCATCAATTGCCAACTTACCTAAACAAAATTTAACAAAGTTAGAATTAAGCTTACCTAAGAATGAATCTGAGACACGTGCCCCACCCTCATCCACCCTACGTCTGCCCTTGGACTTGGATGCTCATAAAAATGTTAAAACACGTACTCGTTTTCATTGTTGTTACAAGTCCACAACTTTTGTGCTGCACTATTCGTTTTTGTGGCTGGTAAGTGACTTTTTTCTGCACTATTCGTTTTCATGGCTTGTAAATAACACTCAAAAAAATTTGCATCATTCTCTCATATATAGGATTGTTTTCTTTTTAAAATCTTTTGTTGGCTTTTATAGATTTTTTTGTTCCAACATGTCCGTGCATTACATGTTGAACCAACGAATTCCATTTGGTCCGGCTATGTAAATTTTTTGAGTACAGGAAGACTTTTCTTAGTAGTTTCTTGTTATTTTTTCTCCTATGAATGTTCTTGTCTTGGATTGAGAATTTTGAGTTTTGCTCATACGAGCCCCTCTCTCTCAAAAGTGATGAAACCATTGAGAGACATAAGACAAGACTAGTACTCAGAGGATTTATAAAAGTCTATGGAGAGGACTATATTGATACATTTGCACACGTGACCAAACTACACACCATTCGAATTGTGTTCTCACTTGCTACTGACTTAGAATGAGATTTATGACAAATGGACGTCAAGAATGCATTCCAACAAGGAGAACTAGAAGATGAAGTGTATATGCATCCTCCTTCGGGCTTAGAGCACATTGTCAAACCCGAAAATGTGCGAAGATTAAAGAAGAAAATCTACGGACTCAAGCAATCACCAAAAGCATGGTATCACAAGCTAAGCACCACGCTTAATGGAAGAGACGTAAGGAAATCCGAGACGGACCACACACTATTCACCTTACCAAGTCCTAAAGGTATAGTGGTGGTACTTGTGTATGTAGACGACATGATCATCACCGGAAGCGACAAAAAAGGTGTACAAGACACCAAGGTATATCTTAAATTCATCTTTGACATTAAAGATTTGGGTGAGCTAAAGTACTTCCTAGAGATAGAAGTATGCCAATCTAAAGAGGGGCTCTTTCTATCTTAAAGAAAGTACACACTTGATTTTTTCAATGAGTTAAGTACACTTGGAGGAAAAATATTCAAAACCCCAATCAAAGAAGGTTATAAAGCATTGCGTGAGGGAGAGTGTGAAGACAAGCCCTTTGAAGAATGGTTGTAAAACTTATCTACCTTACCATTACAAGACCAGATATTTGCTTTGATGTGAGTCAAGTGAGCCAACATATGCAAGCACCAAAGGTACACCATTAGAACATGGTGGAGAGGATTCTTATCTACTTGAGTGAAACCTTTGAACAAGTAGTATGGATGAAATGCAACAAGAACACTAAGATAATTGGGTATTGCAATGCTATTGGGTCGGTGATCGAGTTGGTAGGGGATAACCAACCTGATATTGCACATTCATTGGAGGTAACTTAGTTACTTGGAATAGCAAAAAGCAAAAGGTAGTGTCATGTTCACGTGTCGAGGTAGAGTATAAGGCAATGAGGAAGCTCACCAATGAGCTAGTTTGGATCAAGAATCTACTCATAGACTTAGGCATTGAAACATCATCTCCTATCATATTGGATTGTGATAATCAAGATATGCCAAAGACTAGTTCTGAGGAAGAGGGCTTCAACTAAGACAAGAAAGAAGATGTCTCTGAATGAGACAGAGGGTTTGAAAGGATAAACTTCACCCTTACAAGCCACTTGGTCTCTCTCTTTCTCTCTCTGCTACAGATGTTAGGTTGTACAATTCAGGTTTTGCCTCAGAAGAGACAAAAAAAGGAAGCTGCTTGGAAGAGTTGTTTTGCTCTGATAACAAGTTAATCAAGGTTTAACTCAAGTTAAGAGTTAGGTTAAGTTGGGTCTTTGTTGGTATATAAAGCAGAGCATGGTTATCTAAGAAGGTTATGCATATTATAAAGAAGAGAGAAGTGTAAAAGAGAGCTCGAAAGTGCAACAGAGGGTGTTAAGCACCAAGGATGTTGAAGAATCAGAGGATGCTGAAGCACCAAGGCACGAGAGTGCAAAGTTATGCACAAGGAGTGAGCTCAAGAACATAAAGAGAAGAGAGGTCGAGAGAAGAATCAATGAGTTAGAAGAGAGCTTTGTATTCATGAGAGATGTTGTAAAGCAAAATTGTAACACTTCTCTTGATTTTAATGGATTGGTGGAAGTATCCACCCCCTGAGATGTAACTATTCACAATGGAATGATGGATAGTGAACTCAGGGTAAACAATTTATGTGCTCTCTTTTTTATTTCTGCTCTGCATCAGTTCCATCATTCTTCTGTCACATGTGCTGTCTGAGTTTTGTTTATCCTTCAACATAGCTCTTAAACTAAGTATTCTCGTGGTGGTTAAGAAAAGCTCAGGTTTGACGTCTTTGGAAGGGGTTAACCTTCATCAAATTGTTATCAGAGTTGTGGTTAGTGAAGAAAGACTCAAGCTTTTGGAAAAAAGTACAAGCTTTACTAAGAAAGAAGCAAGTTTCGGATGAAAAGCTTCAAGCTTTGTGAAGAAAGATGATGAGGTTGGAGATTGTATCTCAAGAAGAAGAAAAAGTTCTTTGCCTATTTAGAAGATTTGAATCTGCTTGAAGTACTACAAGAAGGAGAAGAGTGATAGAGGAAGAAACCTCAGAGAAAAGTTTTATAGTTTCAGAAAAAGAGAAGAAGAAAAGGCGATGGCTTTATGGCTGAGTTCGTCGGTGATGGAAAGAAAGGTTCACAGAGAAAAGATCCAAGTTAAAGTGAAGATTCCAAACACAAGAATGGACATATTGAGAGAAAGAAGAAATAGCTTTTAAGAAGAAAAGTGCTCTCTGATATGTTCGTAAGAAAAGAGCTTCAAGCTTTGTGCAAGTTGAATCTTCTCACAAGCATAAGCTGGTGTATGATTCTGGAAAGTTGTGTTCAAGTTTTGTAACTCATTTCGAAAAGTCAGAATCAAATCACTAAAGACCCAAATCAAGTAGACAATGGGTTCGGCTTGCACAAGTTTTTTCGGGTCCTGCACATTAAGAAGGTTGAAACCTCTATACATTCAAAGATATGCATTCTATCTTCACAAAAGAAAGGTCCAAGACTCAAATATGGTGTTAGGTTGTGTGTTGGTCGAATCTGTTTGTTGTAGTTAGATGCAAAGTGGTTGTTGCAAAATGATTAAGTGAGTAGCAGTTGATAACACATGAGAATCTCAAAGCTAGGGGATGCCTTAGGAGGTAGATTGGTGTGGTTTTCAGAGGCTACTTGAATATTGGTCAGAGTTTCAGGGTTCAAGATAAGAAAAGTTGTAGTGGGGTAAAGAAACAAGTTCAAAGGTATGCTGGAACAAAGATAGAAGTGTTTCAGAGACTTCAATGCTGTTGAAATTTGAGAAAGCTTGGTTAAATGGATTTGTCTTAGGGAACAAGATTCAAATTCTAATGAATTTGAGGAGCACAGAAGGTGATGATCAAAGTCATGGGTATATCATCAACGAGCTTATAGTATGTATATGTGTCTCAGAAATGAGCAAGGCAAAGGTTCATTCGAGGAGAACACATAAGGATCATCATGTCAAGAAGAAATTCAGCAAGAACTAAGTCAATTTCTGTCATTAAACACGTTGTGACAGTTTTGCAAAACCAAGATGGCTCATGTAGTAATTGCGGCATGAAGCACATGGAAAGGTTTTGAGTATAGCGGAGAATATGCTCCAGAAAGAGCTACAGAGGCATTGGATGTGTCTAAGCTTGACTAAAAATGATGACAAGTTGTTGAAGAGGCTGATACAAATATCAGTGATGCAGAAACCAAGTTTCAAGAAGATGGTTTCTGGTTCTCATGAATCATTGAGAAAATGATGAGTTATTATAAGAAAGCTAAGATGTTGGGAGACTCAAGACTTAAGAAAATGTAAAGACTAATGTATCCAAGTTAGGATGTTCAGTAAAGGAGTCGTTTTAGCTAATGTTATAACAAGTTTCAGCTCATCAAAAGTCTGCATAACTCAACAGTCTATGTTGAAACAATTTGGTGGATCACAACCAAATTGGAAGCTTCTGTGAAGCAAAGGGTTCTCGAGGTTCTTCAACTATAAAGAGATTAGCTCAAGGTGGAGCCCTTACAGGAAAGAATCAAGATTATGTTGAATTGAAAATAACAAGAACCGAAGAGCAAGAAGAGACTGTTGTAGTTGCAGTTGTAGTTGTTGTTCCAGTTGCAATTGCAGGATTTTTCAGTTTGTTTCAACTGCAGTTATTATGTTGGAAAACAAGGTTGTTGTGTCAGAGTTCAACTGTAGCAACAGAAGAGGCAGTGTCTATTGCGATAGAAAGTCACCTGTGTGACACAAAAGAAGAGGATAAGATTAAAGGCTACTAAGTGGTAATCACAAGAGAGTAGCAAGCATTTGTTGTCGCAAAAATTTGGACTACAATTTATGTCGTAAGTCTTCATAGCAAGAGGGTGTTATGCGGTGTGATCTGTTAGTTTAAACAGCGATACAAGTTGGTTTAAGCCTTAAGAGACAAACAAGTGGTTGTAAGTACAATCTCAGATGATTAGTTCTTTGTTTACTAACTGGAATTGTTCAGATTATATTGCATGGTTAGTTTTGCAGCAAAGGTAACATTACAAGTTGAAGGTTGATGTTTAAGGGTTGTGTCAAAAAGTGTCTCAAGAGTATCACAAGTTTTGTTGATGAGAGACTAGAAATGAAGGTTGCTAGTAGTTGTTAAAATCTGCTAGTGGAAGTTCTGTTGTAACATAATGGTTGAATCCAGATCCAGATTGGCTTCAAGCTAAAGGCTAAGGTGATTTGGGTTTTCTGCGTAAGATTTAAGAAGGTTTTGATTCTAAGCTCAATGCGCATGAGAAGAGTCAAGAGTCGACAAGGAATCGGGTTTGCAGAAGAGTTGTTGCAGTCACTGAAGCATATTATGTAATTGTTTCTTTACGATATGAAGAGAGGTTCAATGCAAGGCTAGCACAAGATCGGCTTATTTACAGTGCTCTGCTTGGTGCCATTCACGGTTCTATCCAGCATCTTGTGTCTCATGCAACTACTGCAAGTCAAGTGTGGGATACACTCTCTTCCATCTATGCCAAATCAAGCAGAGGGCATACCAAACAATTGAAAACTCAATTGAAAAATTGGAGAAAGGATACCAAAACAATCGATGTCTATCTACAAGGATTTGTCACACGGTTTGATCAACTAGCCATTCTTGGCAAACCTATTGATCAAGAAGATCATATCGACATGATTCTTGAGGGACTTACTGAAGAATACAAACCTGTCATCGATCAGGTTGAAGGGCGAGAAACAACTCCAAGCATTACTGAACTTCATGAGAAGTTGTTGAACCATGAAGCTAAGTTATTATTGACATCTCCAATTCTTTCTTCCACCTTGCTAGTGACTTCGAGTTTGATTCAACAGCGCCAGCACAACCGTTTCAATGGATCTTCCCATCGGCGGAAGCAATCTCATCCCGTTGGTCACTCTCGCACCTACAATAACACATGACAAAATTAGCAACAGTTTGTAAGGTATGACAATCGTTCTCCCCGACCATACCTTGGAAAATGTCAAATATGCGGTGTCCAAGATCATACTGCAAAGCGGTGCTCACAGCTTCAGACTTTTCAGAACAGTTCCAGACAGCTTTCTGCTCCATCTTTTCCTCCATGGCAACCACGTGCCAACATGGTTGCTGCTATGTCGTACACAACAAATAATTGGCTAGTGGTAAGCGGTACCATGCACCGCATCACCTCTGATCTTTCCAATTTATCTCTACACCAACCCTACACAAGAGGAGAATATGTCATGAAAACATATGGTTCTAGTAACCTATTTCACACACATGTTCTATCTCTTTTTCATCTCTCGCTAGACCTATTGCTCTAACAAATGTTGTATGCGTGCCAAACATCAACAAGAACTTGACTTCGGAGTATAAATTATGCAATGCTAATCAAGTATCTGTTGAATTTTTTTCGCATCATTTAAGGTGAAGGATTTGAGCACGGGAGTCCCATTACTCAGAGGCAAAATTAAAGATCAACTCTATGAATGGCCGAATCAAGAACAACAAGCAATGGCTTTGTTTATCTCACCAACACCTAAAGCTATGATTTCTTCTTAGCACTCTCGATAAGGCCATCCTTCTTCCTCTATTTTGAATACTATTATTTCTAAACACTCTATTCCTATTCTATCTTCTTCTCAAAAATCAGAAACATGCTCAGATTCTATGATCAATAAAAGTCATAAGCTCCCTTTTTATAATTCCAGCATTAAGTCTACGAGACCACATGAGTTTATTTTCACAGATGTTTGGACATCTCCAATACTTTCAGTTGATCATTTCAAATACTATCTTATTCTAATTGATCATTTTTTTTTCTAAAAGTTGAAATTATTATTAAACCGAGAAAGCACAAAATTACAAACTTAAGCCGGCAAAGGTCTACGCCTTTCCGGAGCCAAAAGCCGAAGAGTCTATAAATAAACCCCCAGAGCCAAACATCATGGACAAACCTTATCCGAAAAACATAAACGAGAAAGACTCTAAAGGATGAACAACTAAGAACAAGTAAAATAAAACCAAATTAAGAATCAAGCGAACTCGATTAGAGGAGAAATGGAGCTGAGCATCACAAGCAGATGTTATTGAGGGAAGAACCACGATCAGAACTCATTATATTGCTCCGAACCTGAAGAGCCACGAGAAACCAACGATAATTACCTAGATTGATGAAGATGACACTACTTTTTAGTGCCATTTTTAGCTTCCAACGACCAACGACGTGAAGCTCTACACACTTCCTTACTGAGGAGCCGGAATCACCATGACAAACCGTAGCTCCTAACTAGTAGGCCGAGCGCACCTCTCGCACGAATTGCTTTAACCTTAACTGATTATAGACAACCACAACCAACTAGGGAAAGCCAATACACCAGAGACTAAGAAGCATTAAAACCTTTAAACCACAGACAATCTCACTAAATCTCGAGATAACTGGCAAATCCCCAAATAAACCTAAATTCTATAGCTATTCACCATCAGAGTCTAAACCGGAGATAAAACGAGAAAACCTGGAGCCAAACCCTCTTGACCGAAGAGGTTCTGAACCGAGGAACAAAGAGCACGCGACCGGAACAGAGTGAAACCTGCAAGGGCAAAAGGAACTCATAACACCGAGAGCCGAGCTCTCAAAACCCCAATCTCTGCTTCGCCACGACTCCAGTTGCAAAGAGACACACTGGCACTCTTCGGTCCAACGAGAACCACTATGAATCAAGGAAGCTCGGATGTACAAAACTCACGCCCTAAAACACCGACCCTCCTCTCAACCACCATCAGTTCCTCACCGCATCTCACATCATCGACAAAGCACCACTGGAAATGCAATTTCACTTCACCGATTCGCACAGATGCCAAAATCTTGAAGCAGAGAGGGTGGGAGAGGAGAGGAGCAAAAAGGAAAAGGAAAGGAGGGGAAGAGAAAGGCCACCGACGGCGGAGGAACGAGCACGCTAGGGTTTTGAGTCTTTTGGCAAGGGGGAGGCGGCTGAGCGTAGGAATAGATTTATTCTAATTGATCATTATTCACGATACACATGGCTATTTCCACTCAAACAAAAATCACAGGTCAAGGAGACTTTCGTAGCTTTCAAAGGGTTGGTAGAAAAAAAATTTCAAGTCAAAATTGGAACATTATTTTCAGAAAATGGAGGAGAGTTTGTGGCCCCGAAATCGTACCTCATTCACAATGGCATCTCGCATCTGACATCTCCACCGCACACTCCTGAACACAATAGGATATCCGAGTGAAAGCATCGTCATGTTGTAGAAACGAGTTTGACCCTTCTCTCTCAAGCATCGATTCCAAAGGAGTATTGGACTTTTGCTTTCACAACCGCGATTTAACGTATCAATAGGCTGCCCACTCCAACGTTAGCTCTCGAATCACCGTACCAACGTCTATTCCAGACTCGACCCAACTATGAGCGGCTCCGTGTGTTTGGTTGTCATTGCTACCCATGGCTTCGGCCATATACAAGACACAAACTGACAAATCGTTATGCTCCTTGTGTTTTTCTCGGCTACTCGCTAACGCAGGCGGTATATCTCTATCTTGACAAAACCACTGGATGGATATACACATCGAGACACGTTCAGTTTGATGAGATGACTTTCCCCTTTCAAATGCCAACACCACGTCTTGTCGACATCAATGATGTAGAACCATCTCATCTTCATCCTCTGCATGTTGCTACGTGTCTACCGCCGTCTCGCTCTCCTCCGCGCTCGCCATCACCGGCGCCGCCGCGCTCGTCTCTTCCCTCTGATGCCAAAATTTCTCCGCCTTCATCGTCGGCTGGTGCTCCTCAAAATCAAGCTTTGCCACCTCCCAATCCTCCACAGTAGCCACTGATGCCATCGACAAGGACCCCCACGTGTTGTGTCCTTCACCAGCTTCAACCTCCCCCACCATCGTCACAGGTACCTTCGCGAAACTCAACTTCTCCTTCTCTCTCTCTTTCTTATTCTGAGCCTTCTGCTCAGCACAAAAATTGGCCCAATCCCTCAGTCCAGCAAGCCCTTTCTCACCCATAACTCAATCCACCCACCAACTTCTCCATTAATCCAAATACCAATCTTTTGGCCCAACAAATAAATCCATTACCAACTTCCCCACCAATCCAACATCTCTCACGACATCACCACCACCAGCTCCTTTGTCGATCACAAACTCCAGTCCATCACCACCATCAAATCCTCCTTTGTCTACGCCATCACCAAATTCACGATCCCCTACACAACAACCTGTTGTTCCCTTACCACAAGCTCCACCACTACCACAAAATAATAATCCCATGAGAATCCAAGCCAAAAATAATATAACCAAGCCCAAAAGACTAAGCCTCACGGTCAACCTTTTTACGAATAGGCCACCGGAATCGAAGACTATTGTTCAGGCTCTCAAAGATAAATAATGGAGCAGAGTTGCATCCACCAAATTTGATGCTTTGATGATCACCATAACATGGGATTTAGTTCCCAGAAATCCACAACATAATCTTATCACCTGTAAGTGGGTTTTTACGATAAACTACTTAGCTACGGGTGAATTAGATCGCTACAAAGCTCGGCTGGTCGCACATGAATTCAATCAACAGTTTGGATTGGATTACTCAGAGACGTTTAGTCCCGTGATCAAATCAATGACGATACGTCTCATTCTTGATGTTGCTGTCAATAGGGATTGGTGTGTCAAACAACTAGATGTCAATAACATTTTTTGCAGGGAGAGCTTGAACAGGAAGTGTACATGCTACAACCTCCAGGATTCATTGATAAGGATCAACCTGATTATGTTTGCCATTTACGAAAGCCGATTTATGGACTCAAGCTGGCTCCCCACGCCTGGTATACCGCGCTGAAGCAATATCTCCTTACGCTTGGGTTCGTCAACTCTCTAGCAGATAGTTCTCTTTTCATTCACAGTTCCGGACACCGCTTCACATACATCCTTGTCTATGTGGATGATATTTTGGTGACTGGCAGTGACAATGACCATGTCAATTACGTTTTACAATCTTTGGCACAACACTTCTCCATCAAGGACCCGGTCGACTTACATTATTTCTTGGGTATCGAAGCCACCAGGACAGTCTTTGGGTTACACTTAATGCAGCGACGTTATATGACAGATCTCCTAGCCAAACACAATATGCTCGAAGCAAAACCTGTATCTACACCTCTTGCAACAAGTCCGAAGCTGACACTCCAAGACAGTGATTCGTTTTCTGATGCCCGATTGTATCGATCTCTCATTTGGAGTCTTCAGTACCTAGCCTTTACTTGTCTGGATATTTTTTATGCAGTATACCGACTATCACAATTTATGTACAAACCTACTGTTAATCATTGGCAGGCGGCCAAACGTATCTTGCGATATTTGACAGAGACAACAACTCATGGAGTCTACATTCGTAAGGGTTCACCACATATTTTAGATGGCTTCTCCAACGCGGATTATGCTGGCAATACGAATGACTATGTCTCCAAAAATAGGTACATTATCTATCTTGGTTCTACTCCCATTTCTTGGTCTTCAAAGAAACAAAACGGTGTTGCGCGATCTTTCACACAAGCGGAGTACAGAGTTGTTGCCAATATAACTTTGGGAATCACATGGCTCTGTTCTTTGCTACTCGAAATCGATATTCACTTACCCAAAGCTCCTGTCATTTATTGTAATAACATCGGTGCTACGTATCTATGCGCGAATCCTGTTTTTCATTCTCAATTAAAACATATTGCGTTAGATTATCATTTTGTTCGAGGTCTTATTCAACGGGGTGCACTACGGGTAGCTCATGTTTTGACTCATGACCAGCTTGCCGATACGCTTACTAAACTACTCTCGCGTGTTCCGTTCAATCATGCATGCTCCAAGATTGGACTGACAAGACCCCTCCATCTTGAGGGGGTGTATTGAGACAAATATGTAAAGGGTTATAATGTAAATTACTTAAACCTAGGTTTCTCTGTAGCCAACGATAGTATATATATTTGTACAAAGCTATCATAATAAAATAAGACATTACATTCAATAGAAAGAACCTGATGTAGAGAGTAAAATGCTTTTGGCATTCACTGATTTTTTAGAGAAGGCAAAGAGGATTAATACCAATCATTATGGGTTCGAATGGTAATAGGTGAGAAGAATAAGCTGAAAGAGAGGAAAAATAGTGGCTAGAACAAAAATGAGTAGAAAAATGATATTGAAAGAAAAAATGAACGATAAGAGTAATCGTAGAGGAATGATAAATGGTAACGTTTTAGAGTAATATAGATGGACAGAGGAATATAATATTAATCACACTAATACTAAATTTAATAACTATGAAAATATATTTAGAAAAAATAAAAAACTAATCAATTCTATTTTATTCTAAAAAAATTTATTATTAAAGATTAAAAGATAATTTTTGAATTTTATTAAATTCACTGGCTGATTTGTTTAATATTATTAAAAAAATTGAATTATTCAAAATAAAATGTGTATATTTGGAAAAAAATCTAATTTGTTATAGTTAAAAATATAATTTTTTAAAGAACATCTTTCAACCGTTTTAACGAAAAGTATCATACAAACAATTATAGATGTACCTTAAATTTCTATATTTTAGTATGAAAATCTTAAAATAAAATAAAAATAAAAAATAAAAAAAGTTGATCATTTGTTACGTAAGGAAGATTCCTCTCTGTAGGTAGAGAGTAAAAAATTTGAGAAGAAAACTCATATTTTCATCCATTTAGTAGGTCTCGTATATTTTACATCAAATATATATATTTTTATAAATAGTAAAATATTGGCAAAAAAAAATGAGAAATCATCAGTTACGTTGGATTATTTTTCTCTAGACAAATATCCGTTTGCACCGTATGTGTGTTCAGATTTTTTACGATCACTTTTTGCTTGAATTTTTCTCTTCTTTCCCCATTACTCCCTCTCTACATCGCCCGAGATCATGAAAACCAATGGTTTGAAAATGAATAGGAGATGATGAATTGAGATATGTCTCCAATACTGATAGCTTAGGTTTTTGCTCGAGATAACATTGCAAGCGCACATAAGTACGTTGTAGTATTTCGGAAACAAATCCACAGAGACCAAATGTAGCACTTCGAATTTCAGATCAAACAGTGGGCTAAAGCAAAAAGTATGTTTTGTAAGAGATGCAGTAATCGAAATTTAAGAAGCAAAATAAGCAAGAAAACGAATAAGGGTTGTAAATCAATCAAAGAAGAGTTGGACATTGAGTATTCTCAGGGAAACAATTCATTGTTGATTCGAATTATAGAGTAGGGAACAAATTTTAAACCGTCTTGAACTCAAACACTAATGTCGAACTGATCTACTTTCGTAGTATCAGTTCTCTATGTATTAGAAACCTCGAGACTAACTTTCGTTGGCTCTCGATTTCTAATCATGCATTCTAAACAGGTTTGATATGTTCACAATTCACTTAAACATCAACTTCCATTGGCGTAAGATAAATTACTCATTTAGGATTCTTTCAGGCATTTAATCGAACACTTTCCAGGCGTTAAACAACCTAAGATTAGATTCTTAGTGATCAGTTTAATTTCATGCATTACGAACAATCCTAGATGAATATCCAATTGTTTAAATCCCTAATCATACAATTCTATGTCAATAATTCATGAATGCCTATGTGAGAACCCTAAACTCAACAAGAAAACTACTCACTCATGATAATCGAACAAACACAAATCAGATCAGAGAGAGACATGATTGTATTGAACATAAAATAAAGAGTAAGATTCAGAATTCTTCTCAGATTCAAAGTACAGAAGATGATTCTTCTCCTTAGGTTACAAAGCTCACTCTTGCTCTCAAAAACTCAGAAAAACGGTATTATGAAACAGAAAACACGAGCTTAGGTTTTTTTTATGAAATCCGGTTCAAGATAAGTTCGGTTTGGTTCTTCGGAAAAATCGATATGAAAATCGGGACAAGGATCGATCGATCTTGAGACAAGGATCGAACCTTGTCCATGTGGTTGAATATTTTCCAGCCTTCTAGAAAACTTCCTTCGATGCTTGAAATCCTTCCAAAATGCATTCTTTTCGCACATCCACACTCGATTCCTATAAAAACAACAAAGAACACAAATCCGCACCAAAAAGATCCGAATACATACTAAAAACCATAATTCTCGTGTAAAAACCATGATAAAAACTACTAAAATACTAACACATCAAATCCCCTAGACTTGAATCTTTGCTTGTCCTCAAGTAAAAGAAACGAAGATTAAGCCTACGGGAAAATAAATTTGAAAATCAAATGTATCTTATGCTTTCAGAAAACCTTTCTCTGCACTACTTTCGCTAACCATATAGACTTAGAACAGTTAGAACATTCTTCCCAAGAATCGCTGCATAACCTCCCAAGCCCATCTATACTCTAAAATCTGAACCTGCAACTCAACTTCCATGTTAATAACTCTCTACATTCATTCAAGATAGGCGTGAAACTCTTTCATCGAAGAACTCGTAATTAGGAAATCAGGCTAGGTATTCAAGGCTTTTAGTGGTGAGGCTTAAAGTGTTTCGGGTATCAAAAACTGCGTCAAGATGTAAAACATTATGCAAAATCGCAGGAGAGAATGAATACATTGATAACCATGTCTTCTAACTACTTAAGCTCAAACCATCAACTCAANTCAAAAGTAAATCAAATATGTGCAAACTTCAGGGTGAAACCAATCAACAATATAATATGCAAATGCTAATTTCTAAACCAGATTTAAAGAAATGAAATTGAATTTTTCGTTTTTTTAGAACGAAAATATGGTAGAAATCAACATATCAATGACGTTTTTAAACTTTAAAACACCCATACAGCACGAAGAAATGCAACATATTCATCAGAACATCCAAAACACCCAACACCGAGAAATCAGACACTTAGGACCGTGTCTAAACCACCTAAATTGTTCAATCCTACCTAAGTAGTTATAAGGATCATGTCTACCCTATTCTCTCCATTTTTTTACACATGTGTACATATAAGATCAAAAAGAAATGTATGAAGATTCAAAGAGATAAGTGATGGCTCAGGTTTTCACCCAAGAAACCACTACAAGCGTACAACTAGTACGTTGTAGTGGTTCGGGTATCGAATCCACAAAGAGCAAAGTGTGCTAAGAACTATTGAATCAAATACGGGCTAAGACGAAAATGAGATGATTGGTAAAGGAAACTAAATTCGTAAACAAGAGAGAAAGCAATGTAAGCAAGAGTTGTAAATCAATTTGGGGAAGACGCTAGGCATA
>OVAN01010919.1:148-15210 GCA_900406275.1 Anastatica hierochuntica
TATTTAAGTCTTTACTTTTATGCTTTACTTTTATGCTTTACTTTCCTTGTCTATTTATGCTTGCTTGATTTAATTTCCTTTAATCACAAAAACCATAACCCCCCTTTTATATTCGCTTAGCTTATGAACGCTTGTGTATTCTTAAAGTTTGAACTTATCTAGCTTAGGTTTGCTCCTTGTGGTTCGACCCCAAAGTACTACAATGACATATCCGTGCACTTGCGGATTGTGTGATTGTTAGGAAACGGACTTTTATAAATTTAAAGCTTCGTTGCCTTTTGTTTCCATTAAACAACCGCGCAACAACTGTCCCTTTTCTTTTGGCTACCCTTCCTTCTCTTTGTTCTTTAGCTGTCAGTCTTGCTCTTCCATGCTAAATATCAGATCGCCACAGAGGTGACTTCTGGCAGAAAGGCCCAGGTGGAAGACTACCTTTGCAAGCTGAAGGCGGAGAAGGATAGGTCTGCTGGTCTGGAGAAGGAGCTGAGGGATATGAAGGGACTGGCCCATTGGCTGGAGTCTTAGAACCAAAAGGCAAAAGAAAAGGTCCTCGCCTCGACAGAGGGGAAGATGTTTCTCGAGCAGGTGGTCGCTGATTTGAAGGCAAAGGCAACCACATTCGCCGAGAAGATGACCATGACCGTTAACGATGCCAAGATCACTGGTCCCTGGGAGATGGCTAGGGATTATCTTAAGGGGGATACAGAGTCCTGGGACCTGTCAGAGGAGTTTGAGAATTACAAGACAGTGGTGATGGCGGAGGCAGAAGAACGAGGCCTTCCTGCTCCCACCTTTGAAGATGAGCCAGAAATTCCTCCTGCAAGGTCTGGTGCAACCTCGATGGACTCAGAAACCAATGTGGAGAGGTCTCCTTCCGAGGACCCTCCAGCTGCCTAGCCTTATGTCCCAGAATCAAGAACCAAGTCGCTTTTCCCCTTGAGGGATTCTATCTTTCTCTTTTTTTTTGTTGGTGATGATCTGCCCCTACGTGGGCTTAGTTCTGCCCCTTGTGGGCTTAGTTCTGCCCTTTGTGGGCTTTGTCAAGAATCTTTATGGCCTTAGTGGCCTTAACTCTTTTATGGCCTTTTTAGCCTTGGCTTTTGTTTTCCCTTCGGGGCTTAAGACTTATGTCTGGTCCTTCGTGGCTTTTTTTATGAATGTTTTGTTTTTCTTTAATCCTTCTTTTGCCTCCTTCTTAAACAAGCTACCAGCTAGGATATAAAGATAACATTCATCGTCTGGCTTTTGTGAGCCTTTTGCTTTTTGAAGTCTTGGTTTTTTGCCCTCTGGCTTTAAGCCTCTGGCTTTTGCTGTGTCTTAGGAGAACTTTGAGTTCTGATGTGGGATATACTCGTTATCCTCCTCCTCTTTTTTTTGAAATCCTACTCCTAGTCCTTGAACAATACTTAGACTTTAGAGCGTGTTTTGCTACCCTGAGGTAACTATGAGATTTTGGCATTCTGCTTTCCAGAGGTAACCACTAGCTTTTGGCATTCAGCTACCCGGAGGTAACCACTAGCTTTTGGCATTCTGCTACCTAGAGGTAACCACTAGCTTTTGGCATTCTGCTACCCGGAGGTAACCACTAGCTTTTGCTGCATTCTGCTTCCTGCAGTGAAGCCACTATCAGTATTATTGATTTTGCTGGTACGGATCTTCTCCGCAAAGAGATCCAACTGCCAGTCTTTCCTTCTGCTTCCCACGACAAGGTAAGCAGGTATAAATGATGCTCCATGCTCAGGCCATACAACTTTTCGCCTTTATTATAACCATGGTAAGCAGTTTTGCTTCCTAATCAACACTCGACTTTTTGATGGGCCACTCTCTGTTAAGCAGGAATAAGCTTTTCGCTTTTATTTTGGAAGGGTACGCTGTTTGTATTTACTCTTATTACGAGGAATAGTTGTTCAACTTATTTGACCCTTGATCTAACTGACTTTCTTTGAGAAGACAACTACTTTTTTGATGGACATCCGTCCGTAGATGCAACATGATTACAAATGAAAAGATGCAAAAGAAATTAAAACACCAAAGCCAAAAAAACGTATCTGGTATGAGGTCGTCTAGGCCGGAATCATTCTTTAGAAGAAGTAAGATTTTAGGTGTAACGCGTTCCAGCTGTTTAGCTGTACTTTTTCTTACCTATCTTGTAACTTGTATGCTCTGAACCCTTTAACTTCTACGATTTGGTACGGTCCTTCCCAGCCAGACGCGAGCTTGCCTACGGCTTTGTCCCTGGTATTGTCGAAGACTCGGCGCAACACCCATTCGCCTTGCTGAAATGTTATAATTCACTCCTTCTTGTTGTAGTTGCGTGCTACTTCCTGATGGTATTTCCAGTTTCTTGCTTTTGTAGCTTCCCTTTTTTCGTCAAGGAGATCCAAAGAAAAAGCCATTAGCTCTTTGTTCTCTCTTGGAGTCAGAAGCTCTGTCCTGGCCGTTGGTATGTTGACTTCAACAGGGGACACTGCCTCCGATCCGTAGACCAGGACGAAGGGTGTTTTCCCTGTTGCAGTCTTGATGCTGGTTCGGCAGACTCATAAAGTAGCTGGGAGCACTTTGACCCAGTTGCCTGCGGCTTCGCCTAACCGCTTCTTTAGGAGATTCACCACAATTTTGTTTGTCGATTCGGCCTGCCCATTAGATAGTGAATGTCTTGGAGTTGCGAAGCTCAACTTTATGCCCCAGTCTTTACAAAACTTCTTGAAGTTTTTGCTTGTGAACTGTTGGCCATTATCTGTTACTATTTCCTGAGGCACCCTGAATCGTATCACCACATTTTTCCAGATAAACCTTTTGATTTGAACATCCGTAATCTTGCTTAGAGCTTCTGCCTCTATCCACTTAGAGAAGTAATCCGTCACTACCAAGAGATATTCCTGTTGACCAGGGGCCGTTGGGAATTTTCCTACAATATCCATTCCCCACTTCTTGAGTGGCTAAGGGGAACTGACAAGTTTGAGGTTTTCAGGAGGTAGCTTGGATATTTGTGCATGTCTTTGACACTTATCGCAATACTTGGTCATCTGGAGGGCATCGTTGTCCATGGTTAGCCAGTAATATCCTGCCCTCTTGGCCATGAGCACTAGGCTTTTTCCACTTGGGTGAGACCCGCATTCCCCTTTGTGTAGTTCCTTGACGACCAGATCTGCGTCCTCTGGCTTCACACACTTAAGGTAGGGTCTTGATAAGGACCTTCCGTAAAGTTTTCCTTGGATCAGACAATAGCGGGATGCTTGCCTTATGATCTTGCGGCATTCGCTCCTTATGTTGGTCAGGACGTCATCTTTCAGATAAGAAATTATGGGATTCATCCATGTTTCTTATTCTTCGTTGTTGGAGATTTGAAGTCCTTCTGCATCTTCATCGGTAGCTGGCCACTAGAGCATAAGCAAGGGTATGCTAATTGGCTCCGTGATTTTTAGGGCAGAGTCCAAGCTGGAAAGAGCATTCACATACGAGTTATGTTCCCTGGGGATCTGTGTGAGCCCAAATGCTTTGAATGAGCTAAGAAGCTTCTTGGCTATGGCCATATACTTGGTCAAGCTGGTATCTTTCGCCTGATTATTGCCTTGCGTTTGGCTTATGATTAGCTGACAATCACTGTAAACCTATAGGTTCTCTATCCCCAAGTCTTTTTATAAGCCGAGTCCTTTGATTAAGACGAGTCCTTACTGCCCTTGTTGCGCCTTCTCCCTTTGGTGAGATGAGCACGAGGCCTACTCTGGCTCCTCTTATGTTACTAGATCCATCTACATAGAGCATCCATTCTCCTTCGCACTTATTTTCTTGCTGAATCCTGATTTCGTCTTCTGCCCCAAGTATCATTGGTGGGGAGAATTCAACTACAAAGTCTGCCAATTCCTGTGATTTGATTGTCGTGGTAGGGTGGAAGATTATGTCATACTCTCATAGTTCCACTGCCCATTTAGCTAATCTTCTGGATACCTCAGGTTTGTTGAGTATAAACTTAATGGGGAACGACGTGGTGATTACCACAAGGTGACCCTGGAAGCAAGGACGCATCTTCCTGGCCGAGACGACCAGGGCAAGAGCCTGCTTCTCCAAATGGCTATAGCGGGTTTCAGTGTCTAGGATAGATTTGCTTACGTAGTACAAAAGATGCTGCTTGCTCCCTTCCTCCCTAATCAAGACGATTCTTACGGCGTGCTCGTAAACTGCTAGGTTAAGGAGCAGTGGCTCTCCATCTTGGGGCTTAAAGAGAAAAGGCGGCATGGTGAGATATTCTTTGAGTTTGATCAAGGCATCTTCTGCCTTTTTGTTCCACACGAATTTCTCGGTGAACTTAAGGGCTTCAAAGAATGTGTGGGACTTGTCAGACAACCTGGATATGAACCTGCTCAAGGCCGCCATCCTTCCTGTCAGCTTCTGCACGTCTTGTGGAGACTTGGGTGAGGGGATCACGTGAATCACCCTGATTTGTTCTAGATTTGCTTCAATCCCTCAGTATGCGACTATGTACCCCAAAAATTTCCCGGAGCTAAATCCGAGCGAACACTTAGAGGGATTGAGCTTCATGTTGTATTTCCTTAGCGTAGAGAAAGCTAGCTACAGGCGGGATGTGATCTTCTGCTTCCAAAGACTTAACCAGCATGTCGTTAATATAGAATTCCATGGTCTGGTTGAGTTGGTCTGCAAACATCATGTTGACTAGTCTTTGATAGGAGGATCCTGTATTTTTCAACCAAAAGGGCATCATTTTGTAACAGTAAATTCCTTGCGACGTCATGAAGGAAGTCTTTTCCTGGTCGTCTGGGTGCATAAGTATCTAGTTGTATCCGGAGAAAACATCCATGAAACTCATCAATTGGTGTCCTGTCGTAGCATCCACCAACTTGTCTATATGAGGCAAGGAAAAAGGGTCTTTCGGGCAGAATTTGTTAAGATCTGTGAAATCTATACAAACCCTCCACTTGCCTGTTCTTCTTTCGGACCACAATGACATTTGCTAGCCAATCCGGATAGTGGACCTCTCTGATAAATCTAGCCGCAAGGAGATTTTTGACTTCATCTTTGATGATAGCATCTCGTTCAAGTGCAAACTTCCTCCTTTTCTACTTGACCGTGGGTATTTTGGATCCACTTGTAGTTTGTGTACTATGATTTCTGGGTCTATACCGGGCATATCCACATGGGACCACGCAAAAAAATCAGTATTAGATCTCAAAAATTCAACTAATCTGTAATGTATGCCTTCTCCCAGTCTTGACCCCACTTTGAGGCTCTTTCCCAGCTCTCCAGGTATTAGGGGTATCTCATTCAGTTGTTCAACTTACGGCTCCTCAATATGCCTCGCTGGAAGTTGCTTCTGTAATTGCTACAAGGGGTTGTCTTTCCTTTCAGGGTGGTCTGGTAGCACGATCGAGCATTCTCCTGATCACCTTTGATCTCTATAATTCCCCAAGGTGTTGGGAACTTCAGCACTTGATGCAAAGTTAATGGCACTGCTCTCATCTCGTGTATCTAGGGTATGCCCATGACCATGTTATTGGCAAGGGGACAATCTA
Organism: Anastatica hierochuntica; assembly: GCA_900406275.1. Taxonomy (NCBI): domain Eukaryota; kingdom Viridiplantae; phylum Streptophyta; class Magnoliopsida; order Brassicales; family Brassicaceae; genus Anastatica; species Anastatica hierochuntica. The sequence continues at coordinate 5,677 of OVAN01010919.1, forward strand.
TGACAGAGAACCTGGTGGACAAGTTTATTCCACCGGTGCAAACATGAAGTTATATCTCTTCGATAGTTTGCTTGACTTCTCCACTAAAGCCCACTAATGGCATGACCTTCTTGGTTAGAGATTCCTGGGTTAGCCCTAGATCCGTGTATTCCCCCAAGAAGAGCATGTTTGTAGAACTTTCATTGTCGATGAGTACTCTCTTCACCAAAAAATTCGCCACTGATAAGGAAATGACGAAGGCTTCGTGATGCGGAGTCAGAACCTTGTCTTGTTCCTCAGTCATGAAGCTTATGGTTTCTTGACTATAACCTTGACGTTTGGCTTCTGGGACGCCATGGTTTCTTTTTGTGATCCTTGTTCTTTTCTTTGCGGCAGCATGTGTGATGCCGCTAACTTCACATCCTCCGGATATGACATTGATTACTCGATCGTGTCTTGGAGAATTTGGAGCTTGGTGACCTGCTGGGACGCCTTCTTCTTGATTACTTAGCATCTCTTTGGTCTTGTTATAGAGAAATTCTCGTAAGTGCCCTTTCTTGAGAAATTTGTTGACTTCTATACTTAGGGATATGCAATCCTCCGTTATGTGACCATGGTCATTGTGGAAGTCACACAATTTATTGGGATTCCAGCGGTGATCAGGTGACCTCATCTTCTGGGGCCACCTGACTTGGTCTCCCATCTCCTTCAGGATTCCCCCAGTTCAACTTTCGATATTGATAGATTTGATATATCGGGCCAAGTGTTCGTTGTGAGACATCTGGTGTCGTCCGACTTACCCAAAGGTATGTGTCCTCCTTTGTCTCCTCTCGCTCTGTCATCTCTAGAAGGTCTCTGATAGGGCTTGTCGTCCTTGACTATCTTCTCGGTCCTCATGACCCGAGATTCTTGCCTGGCAAGCAGATCTTCTTCCCATTCAATTTGCGCCTGGGCACGAGCAAGCACACCCTCCATTTTTTTTGCACTGGTATTTGGTCAACTCCTTGTATAGATCCCCCTCATGGAGGAGTCCTCTTTTGAAGGAAGAAATTGTAGTAACCACACTGCAATTTGGTATTGTAACCTTCTGATTGTTGAAGCGATGCACATAATTTCGAAGAGGCTCCGCCTTGTGTTGCTTGATCTCATGAAGATCATCAGACGACTTGGGGGTCACCCTACTTCTAGCGAACTGCTCTATGAACAAGTCCGTTAGATTTGCAAAGGATCTCATAGTTCCAGTTGGAATCATGATGAACCATTTTAGGGCGGCAGCTATCAAGCTGGATTTGAACCCCTTGCACATAGCAGCTTCCCTATGCTCTTTCTGAATTGTCACAGTAAGCATCTTCTGTCTGTATTGCAAGATGTGATTATCCAGGTCAGAAGTCCCATCGCATGTCTTGATAAAAGGGAAGGTGAACTTCCTAGACATATCAATCAGTGTAATCTCATCTGTGAAAGGAGTTTCTGCATAAGAGCTTGGGGGAATTTTCCTCAAAGGAGGTGCAAAACCAGGAAGACATTCGATTACTGACTGCTAAGCTTCAAACTTGCTGGAGAACATATGTTCCAGACTTTTGGCTTCGTCAAAAAGCGGGACAGGGCTTGCGGCTTGCTAGCCTTCTATGTGCATGGGGTCTCCTTGATCCTGAATAGGATCTTGGTTCCCTGGGCTCCCGTTGTCATTTGACCCCCTCTTTCTCCAGTGTTATTTGCAGGAGGAGTTTCCAAGGTTGGCATCCAGGGCACGTGAACCCTAAATCTTTGACCCGCAGCTTGAGTAGTTGTTAAGGTCGAGTTTGTCTCCCTGAAAGCTTCGTTCTCCAGTTCGAGTTGCTGCAGGCGTTGTGCATTCTCTTAAAGCGTCTTGGTATAAACCTCCATCTGTTGTTTCAAAGCTTGCAACTTTGTGGTTGCGGCATCGGCTCCAGTTGGAGTTTGATCCCTTTGAAGTTGTTCCATCTCACCTAGTCGCGTTTGCAAGGTCTACAGTTGAGATCGCATCTCCTCGTAGGTGAGTTCTGTTCGTCTAGGTGTGATGTTTACAGTTTCATGGTTGTCTCTAGCGATCGTCACGTAGTTTTGAATGAAAGCTTCCCCTCCTTCTAGCGCCAACTGTTAAGGGTGATTTGGGGATGTTCTTTAAAAAGCACTACGGAAGCTGGAAGACAATGTTGATATGTACGAACATGCAAGTTTATGTGTGTGTATGATCTAAGAAAAAGAGATTGAAGATGGTTAAAACATATGTATGTATTGTTCTCTTTAGCCTAGGGTTTTTCGGATCTCCTCGTCCTAACCCCTAAGCTTCATATTTATACATGGAGCTCATCGTTATCCCCTTCAAACTAGAAGATATCATAATTATCTAATAAACATTCATGATTATCTACTTATTTAACTGATAAGATAAACATAAAATAACTGGCGACTAGCTTCTGGTTTCCAGCCTTGCTATGACATATGGCTTCTTGCGTCGCCATGACATTTGGCTTCCTTGCTTCTTGGCATTCCCCTGCCTTATGACCTTACTGTTGCACTCCATTCGAACCAGGGGAAATTCTCAAGGCTTAAATTACTCCCAACAGTAACAACAACTTGAATGGTCTTGGCATAGATATGGGAGCTAAAGATTTTGGCTGCGAGTCTGAGAACAGGACGGAGGATGCGAGACTGCTTCACACTCCTAGAGACAAATTTCCCATCAACAGTATAGTCTCAAAACTCATTGGACCTTGGCAAATGCGGAACAAAAGTAGCTCGACCCTGCTGAAAACCAAACACTTGTGCCAAATCCATAAGGGACATAAAATAGAACTAACCCTGTCTAATGAAAGAGAATGTGCCTTGGTCCGCTATAGGGTTGTTGAGATCCTGGTAGACGAGGTGTGCAGATGCCAAGATCTCACGACAAAGCTCAGGATAGACATACTCCTTAAGCTCCAGCAAGCCTGAGAGTCCCATCCTCCGGAAAAGGTCAAAGAAATCCTCGTGAATCCCAATGCGTAAAGAAGGTTGACATTAATGACACGGTTCATGGGAAATGTAATATGCCCCAACTCTTGTAAGAACTTAGAGTCGTGCTCATCCAATTCTTGAGTAACAGGATAGTTTGGTGGGATGTAATACATCAGTCATCCTTGTCGGGCCCTTGGGCAAAGTTCCGACTTTATGTCTACCCATATCTTGCAAAAATCTACACTTGAGAACCAAATTAGTAACCAATTCAAATAAGAACAAACACGAAAATTATCATCTCTATTGTAAAGAGCAATGTTTCTGTATAATTTAAACTCATTGACATTAAGAGTATCCATCAAAATAGTTCACAAAAGCAAGAAAATCATCAACTCATCCAATATTCATTTTGCATTCATAGTCTAAGTGTAATTCATCAAAATAATCACAACCAAGCACCAAAACATATAGAAATAAGTCACATATATGCCACAAAAGGATAATATCATCAAAAATCAAGGCAAAACATCAAGAACAAGCATCCTCGCAAACTTCTTGCTTCCGAAACGCGAAATCAAAATATCACCAAATTCATCCCTCAAACTACTTAATTCAAGTGTAATCCTTCTTCTAAACATCATATAACATGTATATATCATCATTCATGGACCAAATATAGAGTAAAAACCAAGGAAACACAAGTTCCCAAAATCACCCCAAAAAGTGACAAAAATAGAAGTGAGAATTGTGAACACATAACTTCGATTTAACAAAAACTAATTGGATAGAATGAAAGAGGGCAAAAAACTAATAAATTTAGAGCCAAAAACCACTTTGATCCGTGAAGAATCGAGAGAGAAATCGAGTTGGAGGTGATTTTTTTCGTGAGGGAAAAAATGGAGAAGTTGAAGAACAAACCTAATTGTCGCGTGTTTATATCGTTATATTGTGACAGGGATCGATCGATCCCTATCTAACTGCCCATTTTTAATATGCATGGATCGATTGATCCACAGGCAGGGATCGTACGGCAGGTGGATCCGCCGAAGGAATTCACATTCCTTCTTCGGGTGGCGTGTCTGCAATGTATGACTTCAATCGCTGGCTATTCACATTGAATCTCCATCTGTTATTTTCAAGAATGACAGCTCCATATTGTCGAACCTCAATAATCGGGAATGGTCCCGAGCAACTCGGTTTGAGCTTACCTGGAAACAATTTCAAACGTGATTTAAGTAAGAGTACCTAATCTCCCACAGCGAAATGGCGTGGAATGATTCTCTTATCATGGAATGCCTTTGTCCATTCTTTGTAGATTCGTTTGTTATCATAAGCATTAGGTCGTATCTCATCAAGTTCATTGATCTGAATCATCCAATTCTGATATGCAGGCTTGGTGTCGAAATTCATCAACTTCGTAGCCCATAATCCATTGTACTCTAACTCAACAGGCAACTGACAAGACTTCCCATAGAATAGATGATACGACGTTGTGCTTAATAGAGTCTTGTATGCACTGCGATATGCCCATAATGCTTCATCAAGCTTCACAGCCCAGTCTTTTCGCGCCTTGCAAACGTTTTCTCCATGATCCCCTTAATCTCCTTGTTTGGAATCTCCACTTGACCATTAATTTGACGATGATAAGGTGTAGCTACCTTAAGTCGAATTCCGTGCTTCTTCAATATACTCTCAAAGAGCTTATTGATAAAGTGGGATCTCCCATCATTGATGACAACTGTGGGAATTCCAAATCGCGAAAAGATCAACTATTTAAATATTTTTAAGATGACCTTTGCGTTAGTTGTAGGGCTGACCAACGCTTCAACCCATTTGGATACATAGTCTACAACAACCAAGATGTATTGATTCCCATAGGATGGTGGGAATGGTCCCATGAAATCAATGCCCTAAACATCGAATACCTCAACTTCGAGGATATTGCCCTTTCTCTAACAGGAATCACACTTGGAAACAAAATTGTGGGCATCTTTGAACATAGTAGGCAACCAGAAACCTGCGTGTAGTACTTTCGAAATCGTCTTGAATGTAGCAAAGTGTCCAACATACTCCGAACCATGGCAATGATAAAAAATATTCTGCACTTCTGAATTTGGAATACACCTGCGAAAAAGTCCTTCAGAAAATCTCTTGTAGAGAAACGAATCATACCAAAAATAACGTCTGACGTCTCTGAGGAACTTTTTCTTCTCATAGCCTGCGAAATTTTGTGGCTCTACTTCGGAACTCAGATAATTCGCAAAGTATGCGAACCAAGGAATCTCATTATGGATGTGTCTAATTGCAAAAACATCTGCTTCATTCAAATACTCATCCTCCAGCAAGGTGATCATGTAGACATTCTCCTTTGGAAGAAAATAATCAAGTGGAGTCTCAGCTTCCACTAGCAGACGAGAAAGATGATCAGCAACACCATTCTCGATGCCTCGTTTATCCCGAATCTCCAAATAAAATTCTTGTAACAGCAATATCCATCTCAACAATCTCGTTTTAGCATCCTTTTTAGACATAAGATACCTCAAAGCTGCATGATAGGTATGAACAATGAATATAGATCCCACCAAATAATGTATGAACTTATCGAATGCATAAACCACAACTAATAGCTCCTTTTCTGTAGTTGCATACTTGATCTTAGTGTCATCAAGTGTTCTGTTGGCATAATAAATCACATTGAGCTTCTTATCTTTTCTCTGACCCAACACTGCTCCTACTGCGTAGTCACTGGCGTCACACATTACCTCAAAAGGTAAATCTCAATCTGGTGGCTGCACAATTAGAGCGCTGGCTAGTGCCTCTTTGATTTTCTGAAAGGCGAACAAACAATCAACATCAAAACCGAATTTAATATCCTTACAGAGAAGTCAAGTTAGAGGTCTGGCAATATTGGAAAAATCCTTGATGAACTATCTATAGAACCCTGCATGTCCAAGGAAGCTGCAAATATCCTTGATAGATGTAGGAGGTTACAGGCTCGTCATCACTTCTATCTTGACTCTGTCAACTTCAATGCCCCTCTCTAAGATCCTATGGCCAAGAACAATTCCATCCTGCACCATAAAGTGACACTTCTCCCAGTTTAGAACCAAATGTTTCTCTTCACATCGTTATAAAACCTTGCAAAGGTTAGATAAACCATTAGAAAATGAAGAACAATATACAGAGAAATCATCCATAAAAACTTCCATGATATCTTCGACTAAATAAGTAAAATAGACATCATGCAGCGTTGAAAATTTGCTGGTGCATTGCACAGCCCGAATGACATTCTCCGGTAAGCATATGTCCCATAAGGACACGTGAATGTGGTCTTCTCCTAGTCGGCTGGGTGGATGGGAATCTGAAAGAAACCTGAATAGCCATAAAAAAAACAGTAGTAAGGATTATTGGCAAGTCTTTCAAGCATTTGATCAATAAAAGGAAGTCGAAAATGATCCTTTCTCGTGTTCTAGTTCAGCTTCCTATAGTCAATGCACATCTTGTGGACTGTGATATTCCTAGTGGGAACGAGCTCATTCTTCTCATTAGTGATGACAATGATCCCACCTTTCTTTGGTACCACATGTACTCGACTCACCCATGTGCTATCAGAGATGGGATAAATAACACCTGCACCCAAAATTTTCATAATCTCCTTCTTGACAACTTCTATTAGCTTAGGATTGAGTCTCCTTTGATGTTCGATAGAAGTCTTGGATTTATCCTCCAAGTGGATCCTATGCATACAGAGATCTGGAGAAATACCTGTGATAGCATCCAAAGNAGAATATCCTAATGCTTTTTTGTACTTCCTCAACTTTGAAAAATGTAAGGCAGTCTCAACATTGTTCAACTTAGCATTGACAATCGCAGGATATGTAGAATTGGGTCATTAGAAAACGTACCTCAGTCCTGCAGATAGTGGCTTGAGTTCGATTTTTGGAGCTTTCAGCTCGCTCCATCAGACTCTGAGCTCGCCACTAGTGATGTAGGTGTCGCAGGAGATGGCTCTTTGAGCTTGATGTATGCGACCTGCTTCTCTATTGTTCGTGTCGAGTCCATCAATGTGGTAACCTCAGATGTATCCTCGTTCAAAAAACCATATTCACTCTCAATCTGAGTCAAAGAAATTTGTAGTGGGTCTTCAGTGTATAGTTCTTCAGCAAATTCCTCAATCACATCAGCAAGTGTGTCGACCCAAAACGTGTACCCATCAATGGTAGGCTTCTTCATGGATTTCTCTATGTTGAACTTCATAGTCAACTTTCCAAGACAAAGATCTATCTGACCGTTCTGCACGTCAATCACAACCCCTGACAGTAAATAAGAACGGTCTACTTAGGATAATAGGATCCTTGGATTCTTCTTTAAGTTTCAGGACTACAAATCCGTAAACATATAGCCCTCTCTAACTCCAACGGGGATGTTGTCTAGAATACTTACTGGTCTACGAATCGTTCTATCTGCATGTACCAGTAACATTCTTGTTGGCTTTTAGTTGGTCAGATTCAACCGCTGGGATACTAACTAGGGAATCACACTGACACCTGACCCTAAATCACACAGACATTGCTCGAAAGTAAGCGATCCAATCCTGAAAGGTAATACAAAAGGCCTTGGATCATCGCGTTTCTCTAGTGCAATGTTTTTTAGAACCGCGCTACACTCTGCAGTAGCACTGACACACCCTTCTCTAAAGTCATTCTATCTGAGAGAATCTCCTTCATGTACCTTTTAAGAGAAGGTACCATCTTGACTCCCTCTACGAAATGCAATCGCACATGTAATTCACCGACTAGATTCTTCAACTTCTCATACTCATGTTTCTTGACATTTTGACAGGGTCTTGAAGGGTATGGAGGCTAAAAGACATAAGGCAGGGGTGGTACATAGTCATCTTCAACCTCCAATTGATTTGATTTATCATCTGAGCCAGGTATGTTCACGTCTAGACAAGGATCGATCGATCCATGGGCAGGGATCGATCGATCCCTGTCTATATGCCCAGAGGCGTTGGAAGTGGATTTTGGCATGGATTGGTCGATCCTAGTGTAGGGATCACTCGATCCCTGTTTGTCTTTCTTGGACGAACTTTTAACCTCTTTTCCACTTTGCAACGTGATAGCACTGCAATACTCTTTGTGGTTCTTTTCTAGTTTGCCTTGAATGACGCTTGGCGGGGCTCTATTTCTAGCAGAAGTCTGAGCAACCTGTGTTTTCATTAACTTAATTTGAGTACTCAATGTCTCGAACTTTCCGTTGAGATCACTTTACATATTTTCTACTTTCTGATTTATGTTTGTCGCGGACTTGGTCTGATTCTCCAACACTTGCTGTAGCATTTTCTTCAGATCACTAACTTGAGATGATGTAGAAGACTTTCCCTGGTTCTAAATCTGATAATCGGACTGGTAATTGTTCCTAAAACCTTTTGAATCGTATGTTGCTTCTAATGATACCCATTGTTCCCAAAATTGCTGTTCTGACTCTGATTCTTATTCTGATGTCTAGGATTGAAGACACTTGAATTCTTACCAAAAGGCTTGTTCTGAAACTGGTTATGCTGATTGAAACGTCTGTTTCCATAGTTCCCTTGGTTTTCTATGCAATTCACGTCTGCTTGATCATCATTCAACTCTTCATCCATAAACTCTTGGTACATTTTTCCAAGCTTCTGCTCCTGGAACATAGATCCATCGTTCTGTTCCCCGACGTAGTGTAGCCATTTCTGATCTCTTCTCATCAACACATAAAGCTTTGACTGTAGATCATCAATCCTCTTTCCATCTGCTGCTACGCTTCCTCTACCTTGATCAAAATTAGATCTACGATTTGCTTGGCTATTCACAATATTGTTCACCTACATGTAAGCTTCTTCCATAGTCTTTATCATAAAATCACCATTGTTGGCAGTGTCCATGGCGTTCTGATACTTCTCCTCAACCCCACTGTAGAAAATGTTAAGGAGATTTCAATATGTGAAACCATGGTGTGGATAATCATTCGTGTACTCCTTGCATCTATCCCAGGCTGCATGGAAAATTTTTGTACCCAATTGTTGAAATCCATCGATCTTATTTCTGAGAGACATAGATAGAGACTTCGTGAAGAAATTTCCTAAGAAAGCTGCTTTAATTTCGTCCCAGGTAGTTGATAGCTCAGGTTTTAGCCTGAGAAAACACTGTAAGCGCATAGATGTGCGTTGTAGTGGTTAAGGATCGAATCAACAGAGACCAAAGGTAGCACGAAGAATGTAGAATCAAACAGCGGGCTAAGGCTAAAAAGATGTCTTTTGAGATGATGCAAATTTCGAAATTAAGAAAGCAAAGAAACGCAAGCAACAACGAAATGGTTTTAAATCAATCAAAGAAGTGTTGGACATCGGGTATTCTCAGGGAAACAATTCATTGTTGATTCAAATTATAGACTAGGAAACAAGATTAAAACCGTCTTGAACTCAAACACTAATGAAGAACTGATCTACTTCCGTAGTATCAACTCCCTATGTATTAGAAATCTCGAGACTAACTTCCGGTTACTCTCGATTTCTAATCATGCATTACTAACAAGTTTAATATGTTCACAATTCACTTA
>OVAN01010920.1:0-15209 GCA_900406275.1 Anastatica hierochuntica
AATTATTTTAGAAGTTATTGATTTATTTTAAATTTGAAAACAAACTATATTGAAATTTGCTGAAAATTGATGATTTTAAATTGTGCTTGTTTACAATTTTGATAGTGTTTAATTTATTAGATACATTTACTAAAAATTTAAAATATGTTTATTTTGAAAAATCACACATGAAAAGGTCTATGTCTTCCCTTTTAATAAGATAGATATTAATTATTATTTAGTTAACAATACAATATAACTTCCTAAATCTCATCCTAGATTCTCTTAATATTTTTTGGAAAAAAATCTTATTTGGTATTTAATAGATTGAAATTATTATTATGAAAATACCTAAAAGAAAATATTTTCAAAATAAAAGTATTTTTAATTATATAAAATTAATATATAATTAATAATTTGTATAATACAAAATCTCTATTTTAAAAAAAAAAGACATACAACTAAAATATCTAAAAAAATAACTTTTAAAAAACTAATTTAATTCTATAAATAATAATAGATAAAACAACTTTGTCTTAAATATCTTTAAGTATAGATTTTATATGCAAGGGTGAGCATTCGGGTCGAATCTCGGGTCGGATCTTCGGGTCGGACCCATTCGTATTCGGATTTTTAAATACCTAAAGTTTAGTCCTGTACGTATATTTTTTGTAACGGGTCTGTGTATGACCCATTCAGACTCGAATCCAGTTTAGTAACTTAAGGAAAATTCTAATATACCTGAAAAAATTTTGAGTTTGAGTTCGAGTATCTTTTGGATTTTCAGGGTTGGATTCGATATTTCTGGATTTTCTCTGGTTTTTCCGACTTTTTTGGGATTATCAGGTTTTTGGTTCGTGTTTGGGTTCATGATATTTGAATTTTTCGGTTATTTTTCGTTTTGAATTTGTATTTAGATTCGAAGTTTCTGATTTTTCGGTTATTTCTTTGGGCTCGGGTTTAGATTTTTGAATTTTTGAGACTTTTTAATATTTTCGAAGTTATCGGGTACCTGTTCGGGTTCTGATTTGGTTCGGATAATATTTTATACCGAAAATATCTTTAAACAAAATCCGTTCGGATATTGTCTCGAATTCATTTCGGTTCAACTCATATGTATATAATGAAAAATATATTCGCGCGTCGCGTAGGTTCAACTCTAGTAACATATTAAAAATAGAGAAATACGAAGATTTGACACAGAATCTACAACTAACTAATTATCCAAACTAGCAAAAATTGTAAATTATTTTTTGTCTCATTTTTTTATTAAGAGGATGAGGCTATTTTTGTAAAACACCCCATATATATATATATATATAATCTTTTTTAATGGTTATTTGCCTAATTAGCCATTCAAAAATGTAGGTTTTAAACTGTTTTGAAACTAAATGTGTAAGGAGGTACTGAAAATGATTGTAGCAATTATTTAAAAATGCATGGATTGTCCATATGGATGTAGGTAGGATTGTTTGTGTTGTAGTCGTCTATGTAATGATTTTTATCGGGTCACAAATAAAAATAGTTAAATAAGAATTCAAGAACATCTCAATAGTGATTCAAGAAAAGATAAAAGAAATAAAAGAATGAGTTGGATAAGTCTTAATTAGACTAGAACAAAAACCCTTACTAAAATTTTGGAATTGTCGACCTCTAATGGTCTAACCCACTCTACCTTTGAGAAACAAATATCTTCCCGTTTAAGTTAACTTCGTCTTCAGTTTCAAAACAAATAATATAAAGAATGAATGAGGTAATTGTCAAAAATAACCTGAAACAAATTTTTAAAAATGAAAGTGACCTCAAACATTTTTTAGATAAAAGTAATTTTTGTGGGTAAGGAAATTACAAATATCATCCTTGTAAGCAAACAAAAACTAGAAAGGACAATTACACTTCTACTCAAAAGAAGTCTGAAACGAAATCCGTAGACTTCATATGCAGACTTTATGTGAAATATGCATCTGCAATTAAACCTTATATTTAAATTAAAAAATCAAAAAATAATTTTAGTAAAATTAAGTCAAATTAAAGCAACACAGATAAATTAAGTTAGAAACAACACATCGACCCGGTGCAGATTTCATTTGAAGTTTGCATCTGTAATTAAATCTTATATTTAAATTATAAAAAATCAAAAAAAAAATTATCTGACTAAAATGTGAATGAATAAATTAAATAGAATCGATTACGAAATATATAAATTAAAATTTCATAAAATTAAGTCAAACTAAACCAAGTAAGATAAATTAGGTTAGAAACAACACATGCACTAGTTAGAGTTTAGGATTTAGGGTTTGGGGGAAATAATTGTGCATAGTTTGTTGTTGAGGTTTTAGTTAAACTTTAAAGATTAACTTTAGGACTCAAAATTTGTTTGTTATAAACGTTAAAGTAGCACACACACTAATTTAATTATGAATATTACAAACATTGTCGATGTTTTATTTTGGTTTTTTATTAAGGATTCGAATAAAATATATAATTTTTCAATTTTTCATTTTAGAAGACTTCACGTGAAGTCTGAATTGAAAAATTATATTTCCGCTCAAAAATTTTGAGAAATTTTTTTTCTTACCGAACGGAAAAATGTTTCAACAAATAATTTTTTTTTGTATTTAGCAGATTTCACTAAGAAGTATGTTAGGTAGACTTCAGGAGAAGTCTGCATATCCATTTTCCCGTCCAAATATTGGTAAAACTAGGTGACTTGTCCGCGTCCTGCGCGGGTTTACAGTTTTTTACTAATAATATGCGATATTTACAATAACATTTGTCGTTTTACAACCTCTTGATCAAGACTTATATAATATTTATAAAGTTTAGTATGTTGAATATATAAGCATGAGCTATATATTTGATTAAATATGTAACTAAAAAAGAAATTTGATCTTGGAAAAAATTATGAAGGAACATTAAAAATTTATTTATTATTCAGTCAAATTTGTAAAAATATTTTTTATTAGATTTGATGGTTATTAAGAGTCACGTACTCTACCTAATAATTAAAATTGAGATTTAACTGTTAAATTTTTTTTCTAACGTCTAACTGTTAAAATCTATCTAATAATTAACTTTACTAAATAAAACTAAATAAAAAAATCTAATTAAAATTTACATGATTTAGGGGTGAATAATTTATCATGAAATGAGTTATTAGTGTGCATATGTATTTAAATTAAATATTAAATTAAACCAATTAAATTTCATGAAGTTGCCATGTCATAATATGTATTTAAATTAAAGATTAAATTAAACCAATTAAATTCTATGAAGTTGCCATGTCATAATTTTGGGGTTGAAAGTCATTGTGGTGAAAACACATGTCAAAGTGACTTCACAATTAATGTATAGGGGATTTATTTTTCCGCCAAAACAAAATTAATTTTCCGCTCAAAATTAGGATTCCAGCTCGTTTCAAACATAATGGAAGCTATTTTAGAGTTTGAGTGTCTTGGTCTTTGTTTTGTAAAACAGATTGGAAAGATACAACTACTCTTAACCTACAAGCGGATCTAGTACGAGCAATAGTTCTATGAGTACCATTTGTCGTCGTTGATCTGAAACAACTTATGGATTCCCCAAGCGCTATAGACTTCTATAGCAGACTTCTACAGCAGACTACTACGATAGACTTCTACAACAGATTTCTTGTTTTCATAAAATTTATTATGCGATTATGCTACGTAATTGGAATTTTATGTATATTTATTTTGTGACCTTATTACTAATTCTCCTAGATTGTTTTACTAAATCTTTATCCCTCTGTCATTATGCAAATAATGTTAATCAAGACTAAATTTATATTGTAACCATTCAAAATTCAGTCTCAAGTCTGAGTCAGACTTCACTGTGAAGTCTGAGTGCAAAATTCACTGTGAAATCTGAATGCAGACTAAATCTGCACTCAGACCTACTATTGCAAAACGTTTATGACATCTCTATTTATCGTCAAGTTTCGTCATTACAAGAAAAAAACACAAAGTTTTAGTTTATGACAAAATAAACTTCATTTGAAAATGAGTATTAAAAATATAATGTCTTAAATGTGTCTTTAAAATCTATAGAAGACATTTGTGACAGATTTTGTAGCAGACATCTCTGTGTTACCTTAGAAGGTTCTCGACATCTCCACTTATAACCAAAATTTCTATACCTAAGAGACACATATGCTTATGAAAAAATGGTAAGAAAAGTAAACATAAGAATAATTTTAACAAGATTGTAACTTACACAATTACATACATCAATAGAAGACTTATGTTGTAGACTTCAATAGCAGCCTTATTCAGCAAACTTCATTTGAAATCACAACAAATGAGCAAAAATGACTAATCAAGCAAGAATATACCATGACAAACCGTTCATAACCAATTCACCTTAAGCAACAGGCAAGTGAATCATTCTCTGCAATAAATAAACATCTAAGTACATTAGCGATCAAAATTGTTCTCCAGACTTCAGGTGAAGTATGAAAATATCATTAAAATGACTAAACTAACATGAAAATACATACCTCAATAATGATAACACAAAAAGATGTCAAAATAGTACATAAACAAAAACTAAAACTAACACACATGGGAGGACAAAAAAAATTCAAAAAAACATTATACACATTCTAAAAACACTTTTTAAAAATTTATTTGTAAAGTAGACTTCGGATGAAGTCTACTCCTCAAATGGCAAGTAGACTTCTTTATGAAGTCTACTTTTAAACTTCCGTTAAAGTCTACTCCAAAAACACATAGTAGACTTCTTTATGAAGTCTACAAATAAACTTTCTTTGTAGTCTACTCGGAGTAGACTTCAAATGAAATTTAAAAGTATACTTCATTTAGGCCAGTTATGTAATTCTGATTTATTTTGATTAGACTTCACCTGAAGTCTACCAAAAAAGAGGTTAGTTTTGTAGTTGACAAAAATCACAAAATATTGACTTCTTTTAGCAGACTTCTCCGAGAAGTCTGAAATGGGAGCAGACTTCTTTTGAAGTCTACTCATTTTTCAGACTTCTTTAAGAAGTCTGTGCGGGTTAGTTTTGTATTTGACCAAAACATTGACTTTTGGAGTAGACTTCAAAAGATGTCTTCGTAATAGTAGTAGACTTCAACAGAAGTCTGCTACATTAGAACTTTCGAGAAGTCTGATGGAGGGTTGACTTCCTCATAATAGCATACTTCTTTTGAAATCTACTACTATTACGCAGACTTCTTTTGAAGTCTACTCACTTTTCGAAAAATACGCAGACTTCTTTTGAAGTCTGCTCTAAAAAGTCATTATTTTGTGATTTTGGTAAAATACAAAACTAACATGCGCAGACTTCTTTTGAAGTCTTCTCTACCAAGTCAAACTTTGGTCAACTACAAAACTAATCTCACTTTTATGTAGGCTACACATAAAGTATGCACTAAAAAGTTAAATATTTTGGTCAACTACAAAACTAACCTGCCTTTTAGAGCAGACTTTGGTCTACTCTATTAATTTAAAGTTCTACTTTTTATCTACTTTAAAAAGTTGTCATTTAAGTTTGGATCTATTCAGAACTCATTAGGATAATTATAACATTCATTATTATTCGGTTAACAATTCAATATAACTTTCGCATCTAAGAAAATAAAATATTTGATTTTCGTTAAACTCTATCAAATTTAAAACAATAAATATAATGTTATATCCTCCAATCCCATGTAAAATTAAATTATATAGAATTTTGTTATTATTGTTAATCAATTTATACATTATAAATGTATCAATACTTATATAGTTAACGTATTAACATAATGTCTTGATAAATATATAATATTATTCAATAAAAGACTATATATTCAATCATACATTGATTTTATAATAAGTCAGTTTTGGTATATCTATACTATAATATATATGAAAATTATATTATTTTAGTACAAATGCACATGTGTAAGTTAGGCTAGACGTTTATGGTCCAGTTCGTGTTCGGGTCGGGTTCGGTTCCCGAACTCTATCCCTATAGGATCTATTTTGGTTTTCGGAAAGTTCGGTTCGAATTTTTCAGGTCCGGTCGGATTTTATAAAATATAGATCTGATATTTTCGGGTTTGGGATTCTTCAGGTTTTTCAGATTTTTTGGATTTGGGTTTGGCTTTTTTCATTTTCTCCAATTTTCTGGATATTATGAATTTTTGCAGATTGTTCGGATTTGAGTTCGGTTTGGATTTTCTAAATTTTCAGGTTTTCCAGGATTGGATTCGAGATTTTTGGATTAACAGAGGCAAGTATATGAATATAAGACTATAAGGGTAATGATGTATGTATACATGTGTGCAAAAATTCGGGGCACCCATATTCTACTTCGGATTTCGAGTTCGGTTCAGAAAAAACATGAAATCCAAAATACTTAAGCATGGAACCCGGTCGGGTTTTTTCATATGTTCTTTCGGGTTCGGTTTCGGAGTAAAATTTTGGTTGTTAAGAAAATAAGATGTAAAGAGCTAATCTCATTAATATAAATATTTTTCAAATATCAAATTTAAAAAATATAGTATTCACAAAATATAATTCATTCACATAAACAAATAATATTTTATGATAAACTTAAACAATATAAAAGAAACAAAATTATGTTTGTTGAACATAAAATATTTTGAATTAATTAATCTAATTTTATCACATATAAACAATTGTCAAATAAAAATTTAAAAATAATAACATATGTAAAAATAGTATACAAAATAACATACAATTAAATATGTGTATAACTAAAATTATACATGCGCATAGTGCGAGTTCAACTCTAGTTGGATTCTTAAAATTCATATAAATAATAAACTTTTATTGATTTTTCTAATACAAAAAACTCTACACAAATCTAATCTATTTTTTACAAATTTAATATACTTTTTACAAATTTAATAAATCTTTCAATTTTTAAAATCAATCAACTCTTTCAAAAATTTAACTCCCATTACCCCTAATCTTTTTTTTTTTTCATTCTTCACAGCTCATATTCAATTTAAATGTAAATTTTAATCGCATATCAATGTAAATTTTGTATCTTCAATTTAGATTTATAAATAATTTTAATTAATTGTATAGGTAAAGAAAAAACAATAGACAGCAAACAAATCATGTCTTTTCTCTGTTTGTTTATTGTCTCCCCGTTAATGGATAGTTTTTCTAACACGTATGGTAAGAAAAAAATCACCCAAAACCCGAGTAATTGGACAAATATTATCCCAAAGAAAATTGAAGAAAAAAAAATCTTTTGGATATTGCCATAAGATTTCGTAAGACCTTTTAAAAAATTCGTCATATTATTTCGATTTAAATAGATAGAATCCAACGACTTTTTTTTTAATATCTTTTGGCCAAACTATATACATTTTTGTGTCCCATTAGTTTGACTTTGTGTCACACTGACATAGAGAGAGAGAGACAAAGAGACCATTCTTTCTTTTAGTCACCCCTCGTGCCTCTCATTAACACCAACCTTTTATTCCTCATTTCTTCACCTTCTTCGCTCTGTTCACATCTCTCTCTCTCTCTCTCTCTCTCTCTCTCTCTATTTTTCTCCTTTTCTTCTTTTGGCCTTGTGGGTCGACAGTTTTGTATTATTTCTCCTCTCTTATTCTCTTCCTGCCAAAGCATATTAGCTCAAGCAGCATCTGAACAAGAAGAAGAAGAAGAACGATCAAAAATCAAAAAGGAGGAAAAAGAATCTGTTCTTAGCTAATGGGTTCTTGCTTGAGTTCTTGTGTCAAAGCCGATAACTTTTTCCACCATGGTACCATCTCTCTGCAACCATCAATTTTCTCTCTTCATTCTCTACATTTTTCCCGGGAAAATCTGGGATTTTTCATCTCTCTGTTTTTTTCCCTGTAAATATGATTCATGGGTTTGATTTGAAAAACAAAAAGGAAGAGACTTTCAGAGTTTAATTTTGCTCCAATTTCGTAATTGGTCAACATTTGTGTGTTTATCTATCTTGTGTAGGTAAGAGCAGCGATCTGTACGGACTCAGCATCTCAAGCCGGAAGTCGTCGTCGACTGTGGCGGCGGCGCAGAAGACGGAAGGGGAGATACTTGATTCGACCCCTGTCAAGAGCTTCACCTTCAATGAGCTTAAACTCGCGACCAGAAACTTCAGACCAGACAGTGTGATCGGTGAAGGTGGCTTCGGTTGTGTCTTTAAAGGCTGGTTAGATGAAACAAATCTTACTCCGACTAGACCCGGAACCGGTTTAGTCATCGCCGTTAAAAAGCTTAACCAAGAAGGTTTACAAGGTCACCGTGAATGGCTGGTACAGTTTCTGTTTTGTTCATTTGCCTCAAAAGATCATCCGAGTTTGTGTATTGTGTAGTTTGTGTTCTGATTCTGTTGTGTTCTGTTCTGTAATTTTCAGACAGAGATCAATTACTTGGGGCAATTGAGTCACCCCAATCTTGTGAAACTAATCGGTTATTGCTTAGAGGATGAACACCATCTTCTTGTCTACGAGTTTATGCAAAAAGGAAGTCTTGAGAATCATCTTTTCAGAAGTGAGTCCCATGGATTCAAAAACTGTGCTTTTTGATTGATGAAAAGCTTTTAGAGCTTGTTTTTTTCGTGTTGTTCTCTGTTCTGATGATAGTGGTTTTGACGCAGGAGGTACATATTTTAAGCCACTCCCATGGTTTCTTCGGATTAAGGTTGCGCTTGATGCAGCAAAGGGGCTTGCTTTTCTTCATAGTGACCCTGTCAAAGTGATATACCGAGATATTAAAGCGTCTAACATTTTGCTTGATGCGGTAAGACAGAGAAAAAAGCTTATTCAAAAGGAATTAGATGTCTCACTTTTCTTTAGAGGACTTTACCGATGACTTTGTTTCTGTTAACAGGACTACAATGGAAAACTTTCCGACTTTGGGTTAGCTAGGGATGGTCCAATGGGCGATATGAGCTATGTTAGTACAAGGGTTATGGGTACATATGGCTATGTCGCTCCCGAGTATATGTCATCGGGTAACAATCTACCAATTTTCTGATATAACTCTTTTGAGAAGCATATGGATATATAGTGTTTTGAATCCCCTATTATTATATCCTTTCAGGCCGCTTGAATGCAAGAAGTGATGTGTACAGTTTCGGAGTTGTGCTTCTAGAGATTTTAACGGGTAAACAAGCGTTGGACCAAAACAGGCCGGCGAAAGAAGAAAAGCTTGTGGAATGGGCACGACCATACCTCACAAGCAAACGCAAGGTTCTCCAAATCGTGGACGCTCGGCTAGACACACAGTACTTACCCGAAGAAGCAGTGAGATTGGCCAGCATTGCAGTGCAATGTCTCTCATTTGAACCCAAGTCACGCCCAACCATGGACCAAGTTGTCCGTGCCTTGCAACAACTTCAGGACAACTTGGGAAAACCGACACAAACTGATTCTGATAAAGATACCAAGAAACCGGGGTCTAAAACCGGAGCTAAGTTACCAAGAAAACGGTTTAACCAAAAACCTTTTGGCAAGCACCGGGTGTAAAGCCTTTTTGGGATAAGGAAACAAGTCAAGCTGGTTAGTGCCTCGGTATGGACATCTTTCCCGCGAAAACACGTTTTGGATGGATCGGTATATACGGTTATGGCCGACAAACCATGAAGGTCGAGAGACTGATAATGGATTGCATACGAATTTGCAGCTACATGCCCCATACCTAACCTAGAGTATATGTTGTTTAGCCTTTAATCTTGCTTTGTGTGGTGTAATTTGAGTGAAGTAAATAAGAGGTTAATTTTTTGTTACTGTGTTGCAACACTGTTCATTATTTTTAAAACCAATCGGTTTATAAACCAGTTTCAGCTTTAAGCGGTTTATAGTCGGTTAAAATTTAAACTAAACATTTAAGTCTAACCAAATTAAAGAACGCGTGTCGGTTTTTGTTTCTGCATTCGAACTGTGTGCCGTTGATGTGGCTTATCCTCTTCAGTGTTGTTGCCGAGAGGTTTTAGCCGCAGAAGAAAAGGGTTTAGTTACAGTGTGTTGCGACTTTGTGAGTGATTGAATCGAAGCCATGATGACGACGACGAGCAATACTATGGCCATGCTTCAAAATCTCGTCTTCTCTGTTCCCATCTCGCGTATGGTTGTCCGCCGTCACTCCCTTTCCACCGCCGTCGCCGCAGTCTCCACCGCCACAGCCGCCGTATCATCTCCGAAACCGGTTCGTACTCCACACGTGGACTCGCAGGTTCTCCTCGGAATGTCGGAGCCGGAGCTTCAACAGCTCGCTATCAAGCTCGGCCAAGTAAGGATCCGATTGTAAATAAGAAATTTTGGGTAAATCTTATAGCTCCGGAATTTTTCAAATTTTGCGGTGGGGATTTTGCAGGAAGGTTACAGAGGAAAACAGCTGCATCATCTCATTTACAAGAGGAAAGTTAAAGAAGTTGAAGATTTCAGCAATCGTGAGCGATTTCTCTTTTGACATTTCTAAGTTTCTTCCTTGATGTTTATGCAAGTAATTGATTTTATCTTCAATTTCAATGATGCTGAAAGTGCCACAAACATTTCGAAAAGAACTTGTGGAAGGTGGTTTTAAGGTAGGAAGATCACCCATTTACCAAACTGTCACTGCAACTGATGGTACCATTAAGGTATTTTCAAACTTAACTTACAAAGTTTTTGGTTAATGTTTGAGATCTCTTAGCTCTTAAGTTTGTTTGAGTACTGTTTTACGGTTTTTACAATGTTTTGTCTTACAGCTGCTGCTAAAGCTTGATGATAACCTATTGATTGAAACTGTCGGTATACCGGTTCAGGAAGAGAAGGGCATAACGCGGCTCACGGCATGTGTCTCTTCCCAGGTGATTATGACTTTTTCTATTTTAGAGGTTTGTTTTCTTTTGGCTTTGCGTAATTGAGTTTTGAACTAATGTTTTGGAATCTGCTTTAGGTTGGATGTCCTCTCCGTTGCTCGTTTTGTGCAACGGGAAAAGGAGGCTTTTCACGTAATCTTCAAAGACATGAAATTATTGAGCAGGTATACTGCTATATTAACTCTTGTTTTCTGCAGCTTATGGATTATGTGAAATGGAACTTTTTTTTAAATGAAGAGTCTTATGGTGGAATAATAATGAAAAAATAGAGCACTATGAACTGTTGTTTTGGTTTCAAGATAGAACACTTAGTATAAGATCTTAAGTAGAATACTTTATGCTATAATTTGAAGAAGACTGTCATTGTTCCACTATATGTTGTTTTACATCATATAAGGGCATAAAAGATATTTAGCAGCAGGTGGTTGATCCCATTTAAGACACAGAAGAAGATTTCTCCTAGGAAATGTAAAGGTGACTTGTGTTTTAACTGTATGTTTAAATGTCTAGGTGTTGGCTATCGAGGATGTGTTCAAGCATAGAGTGACAAATGTGGTTTTCATGGGAATGGGTGAGCCGATGTTGAACCTAAAGTCGGTAATTGATGCTCATCGTTGTTTGAACAAGGTAACATTTGCCATTAGCCATTTTAACATTTTTACATGGTCTGTGTAGAGATGACGGAAGTTCTTGCTAATTCCATTTTCAAGCCAAGGGAAAGAGTTGACCATTAAATATCATATCTGAATCATTAATATGGACAGTAGTTTAGGATCTCGTGATGTTCATATAGATTTTTTTTTCTATGCAAATTTTGAGTTAGATTATGTTGAAGCGAATAAGACATGGCAGTGACTTTTGGTATGCTTTTCCTTTTTACTTAGGACATTGAAATCGGGCAACGAATGATTACAATATCGACAGTTGGTGTTCCAAACACAATTAAGAAGCTTGCCTCTCATAAACTTCAGTCGACCTTAGCTGTGAGGTGACTCCTCACTTTCTGATTTTATTCATCATTTTTTGAATAACTAAAATGGTCTTTTATGCATTCTTTCGAGTATTTTACTGTACTTAGCTTTAATAAGTCAGGATATCCCAAACATTGCATCAAGTCGTTTTTTCAGATTATGCAACATATGCTCTGGATCGGTCTTGTCTTTTTTATTGTGATATCTTTAAATTATTTACTCATTATTGAGCTTTTCTTCCTCTGAATCAGCTTACATGCCCCAAACCAGAGTCTCCGGGAGAAAATTGTACCAAGTGCCAAGGCTTATCCACTGGAAGCAATTATGAAGGATTGTCGCGATTACTTTCAAGAAACAAACAGACGAGTATCCTTCGAATATGCCCTCCTAGGTGTGTGAGGCTTGAGATAAATAAACTTTCTCTATCTCCCTCATCATTTCATTTACTTAAACTGTGACTAATGATGTTGCAGCCGGAGTCAATGATTCAGTTGAGCACGCGGTTGAACTAGCAGAGCTACTCCGTGAATGGGGTAAAACTTATCACGTAAATTTAATACCTTACAACCCGATAGAGGGATCAGAGTACAAACGACCTTACAAGAAAGCGGTATGTTGATAACCATTACGCCTGGACATTTGGTTTTACGGTTTAATTCGGTTCAGTCTTTTTGGTTTTTTGGGGAAAAAAATTGATTTAGCCTCAGTTCTCTTCAGTATAAAATTATAGTTACCAATAAAGTTTTGGTAACTGTTTTGAGGTTTTTGGTCCGGTGTGCTCTATGATTGGAAATAAACCATTTTTAAACGTTGGCCAGAGCAGTTCTCTAATCTCTTTAATTAACCAATTGTGCAGGTCCTAGCGTTTGCGGCTGCATTGGAGTCACGCAGGGTAACAGCAAGTGTGAGGCAAACAAGAGGGCTTGATGCGAGTGCTGCCTGTGGTCAGCTGAGGAATAAGTTCCAGAAAAGCCCTTTACTCGTTGAGACGGATGGTAAAGAGTCTCAGCCAGATGCAGAAGGTGTTCTGTGTTGATGTCCCATATTAGACAAATCTCGGGTTTTGCCAATTGAATGGCTCTGTACAGCTTTGTTTGAAGAAGAAACTTGGCTCAGTGACAACAAGTGGAAATTTGCCTCTGGTTGGGTCAATGCACTGCAGATGAAGCGATCAAGAAGGGACCACATGGACAATGCCTTTAAAGGTCTTGCCTATGTCTGTGATGTATGGTTTTCTATAATTACGACTAAGGAGCACATTCAAAAGGTGGTTATGCAAAGAATGATATTACCTCATATTATTAAATCCTGAAAAATCAAAGAGATTTTTTAAATTATACTTATAAAAGCCTAGAAAATATCATAATTTTCCCCCAATATACAACTTCTGTTCTGACCTCTTTTGAGTCAAATTTATTCGATGGTTGACAAGAGTTGTAAACTATAAAATGAACAAGTAGCTTTGGAAAAACTTGAGTAGTTGATACAAAAATTATGAGTAATGTATTACATATATTGGGATAAAAAAGATGACATTACAAACAAGAGAATTTGACCATGGTACAAAGGTGATAGAAAATTTTTGCTATCATAAAAATCATTAAGAAAATTGCACACGATACATTGCTAGAGATAAGTCAAGTTACAATCCTTCTCTATTTTTGCATATCTTCGAATACATCTAACTATCAAACTAAAATCTTAAATCATCGATGTAGTTTTGAAAATGCCACATTGAACTGCTACAACTTTGCGATAGATGCACTCAACTTATTCAACACTTTGAGACTCTAAGTTTGACAAAGTAAAAGTCGGAAAGAAAGTTAAAAGATGGATGATATGTAGACCTATGGCAGACTGACGATCCTTCCACAAGAAATCCAAGCCGCGAAAAACGCAAAGCTCAAACAAATGATTTCTCAATTATTCGATATATGCAAACGAATTTTCTTTTGCATATCTTCGAATATGATCAATATTGAGTTCATAATATATTTCTACCATTCGATCAACCAAAACTACTCTCTCTCTCTAACATAGTAGAAGATACGATAGGAATGATAGACCAATTTCGCTTGTAGAGAAAAATCACAAAATACGTCTGGTTTCATCTCCAAAACAGAAGTCTTGTAACCTAAACACATAAAGGAGGGGATGCATCAAGGAAAATAAGATTATAAACCCAACTTGTCTAAATCTAAATCCCAATCTAGCTCTAGAAGATACTAATCTAGAGCTTGAAGATACTAAACTTAACAGATCTTAGTCTCAACCCCAAATCTAGCTCTAGAAGTTACTCTGCTGGTTACTCAAAGGAAGGATTAGCTACTATTAGAGTAGGTTTCAAATGGAACAAGACGGTGTGTCAAACTAATAGCAGAATCTGATCTTCGAAACCCATCAAAAAGTAACAACAGATCTGAACCTTTGAATCCAAACACAACTTCTGTTTGTTCATCGAAGTGGCTCACTTGAAGATCTCTTTGTACGGAACTAGTAACAGATTGGTACTAGCAGAGCTTGTGCGGCTGTTAGCTTTAGTGTGTGTTTGTATTGTTTTCTCAGAAGTCAGTTTAGGTTTATGAAGTCAATAATGAGCGAGTTAGGACCGTATAGTGTATATGGTATGTATTAAAATACCGTAATTATAAAGAATGTCAAATAATATTTTATTATTTAATTATCTTAAAAGTAACTTTTGTGAAATAATAGGGAGAAGAAAATTAATTAAGAATATAGCCATGCATATTTTTTTATTTAAAAACTAAATAAATTTTAATTATAATTTGTTATTTTTGTTCTTTTAGTCTTTAAAATTTCAAATGGCTCTATAGGTTTATATATATATCGAAACGAAATTGTAAATACACGAAAAAAGTAGATCTTTTTTCTATTTAACATATTTTGAATTTTTCGAAACGAATATACATTTTACAAATAGACGAAAATTATTATAATGTATGGTTAGACAATATATTTTTTACATAACGTATATTTAGACAGTCTATTTTCGCGTGCCTAAGAATTTCACAAACAACGAAACATCAAGGAGGAAAAAACGTAATTGGGATTCACGACTTTATTTGGTAATGTCGCAGACGGTATATGTCGATCAGAAGGGCAAAATTGTCATAAATACAAAAAATATAGAGGCTTTTTTTGTTGATGACTAGTTTCTTAATTAATGGATAAATCATATATATTGGATTAATTATCTTTATTTCAACAACCCAAAAATTAAAGTTATATTTTTTTTTTGTTCACGGAGAAGAGTGTCTTTGTAAAACATCACATAATTTTATTAATATTGTCTTTGAAATTCCTAAGTTTTTTCTTGATGGAGCAAATTTAACCATTAAAACTAGATTTTGACCCGAGCTTTAAAAGTGCGGGATTCATATTATTATTAATTATTATAGTTTTTTGAG
>OVAN01010921.1:0-15208 GCA_900406275.1 Anastatica hierochuntica
ACGGTCAATTCTCGGAAGAATCTGAACACGAAGTAAATCGAAGATATTACTTGTGACGGCCAGAGGATGATCCCGAACAACGATGCATGGATCGTTTGAAACTTCCGAAGAGTGGCGGAATGCTCTCAGACTTTTGGCTTAGATTTACTAAGGAAGAAAATTCCTAACGTACTAAGTTTCCTTTGGACTCTAGAGAGAGAAACAAAAGAGAGAGAAAGTTGGTAGAAAATTAGTTATCTTACAACTGAGGAGAAGTGCTCCTTATATAGAATAAAAAGTTAGGTAGGAAGCACCCTCCTTAAATGAAAAACATTAAATGAAAACAACTTAATGAAAACTAATATCTTCCCAACTACTTTGGGTGGCGGAATTTATTAGTCTTCTTCTTCGGGGGCCGTTGTCATTGAAGGGCACGGGAAAATAGTCCCAGGACTTTCCTCGTTAAAAATCTTTCTCGGAAAACCCGGTGGGAGAAAACCGAGAGAAGGGAAAAAGAGCACAAGATCTGACACCTCCATTAATGACGACTTTCGGAGGCTTGAATCATGATCAACGTGATCAGATAAGCACTCGCTAAGCTACATGGGTCTTGTCGGATACGTTCTTTGACGGCACGGTTGAGCTGCTGCATCTTGGATCGGGTCATTAGACCGGATGACTCGCCTAAGGCGTTTTCTGGATCCAGCTGCTCCTTAGCTTTGGGTTCCTCACGTACAAGCCATTCGTCCGCGTGCTCTGAGAACTCATGGGCGTTGGCCATGATCACATCATCCCCTCCCGGTTGAAAACGATTTGTCCTCAAATTGGAATCGTTGGAAATTTCTGCAAAGAAAAGGGAGTAAGTTAGTAACGTCAAAATCTGAACTCATGGTATAGTTACGTTGAAAATAGAGTTTGTT
Source organism: Anastatica hierochuntica (assembly GCA_900406275.1). NCBI lineage: Eukaryota > Viridiplantae > Streptophyta > Magnoliopsida > Brassicales > Brassicaceae > Anastatica > Anastatica hierochuntica. Next base: position 900 of record OVAN01010921.1, read on the forward strand.
GGCGTTGTCGTTGATTTTCTTTGTGATCTTGAACAGCTCATCCATGTGCGGTATGAGCTTGGATTCTCTTGAAACTCTCTTTAAACCAGCGAATTCTGTAAAGGGGAAAATAGAACATTCTAAATAATCATAAAGTAAACGTCTTATCCCAAAAACGTGTATGCTCGGATTCGGTATGAGCTTTGAATAGGATGAGGATTCTCTGATTGGCCGGAAGTAGTTGACGGCTTGAGGATTATCTTCGTTCAAATCAGGTGGCTTGGTTCGTTTGTCTTTGTCTTTCATTCGGATTCCTCCCGTGCGCTTCATAGTTGTCTTGAAACCTGCATTGGGCGCTTTGGGCAAAGATAAGCAAATCATACCTGCGTGATGAAGAATAAGGAAATTGTTGAGTTCTTAGAAACTTACCTTAGCTCGTTCAAACTTACCGGGTTGCCATATGTAGGCTTGCATTGTTTCGGATTTGGAAAGTTCAAAATCGAGGAAGCGTAGGATCGATTGGTTTGCATAGTTGACAAATTTCAGCTCCAAATTGATCTTGGCCTGAAACTGATTTGTAGTCGTTCCTTGATGGCTTATAAATCTGGAACATGTTTGATCATAGCTTGATTCGTTCGGGTCTAGTCGGAATAGGCATTGAAGTGCGCTTATGTCCAGATTGCAAAAATCCAGATTTGCTCAGATTGTAAAATCCATATCTTTTGGGTCTGAGTAGCGGTGGCATTGATTTTAGTTCATCGAGATGCTCCGATGCGTTAGCTTTTCAGAACAGTTGAGTTCGTGGCTTAGCTCTTTATGGTTGGAGCGATATGCTCCCCAGAGTGCTAGTATGCCAAAATTGTTTTCTAGACAACTTTCGTGATTCGGTGGTTGTGGCTTCAATTCGGCCAAGGATTCTTTGGGAATCCTCTGATCATCATCATAATCTTCCCTTTCGGATAGATTAGTCTTGATAATGGCTCGGCCTGTACGCAAAGAAATCAAGTTGGGCTTCCTTATATTCTTAGAATAGAGATAAACTTCGGGTCCTTTGTTTTGGAGATTGAAGACGGATTTCGTCCGGTAAGCTTTTGGGCCACCCTTTGGTTGAATCATTTTGGAATTTTGTCGGCTTCTTAAGCTCGTTTCTGGACGCAGAAATAGATGGGGACTCGGAGTTCTTCTTCTTTCTCAAGGCGATTTGGTCTTCAAAGACTTCCTAAGGCGTCATCGGAAGTAAGTTGGTCTTACGGCCCTTGTCTTCAAAGACTTGATTGTTAGTGAAACCATCGTGAGTAACTTTGCGGTCGGTTTGGCAAGGCCTTCTGAGTAGAATGTGGCTTGGGTCCATGGGCAAAACATCACAGAGGATTTTGTCTTCGTACTTCCCGGTTGATAAGGGAACTTTGACTTGACGGTTGACGGTTATCTTGCCATGTTTGTTTGTTCATTGCAGTTTGTAAGGCTTCAGATGTGTTAGGATCTCCAATCCTGGCTTTCGGAGCATCGTCTCACTAGCAACGATGGTGCAGCTTCCTCCGTCGTTGATTAGACTACAGACTTTGTCTTTGACGAGGCATCGGGAATGGAATAGGTTATCTCGTTGCTCGTTGTCTTCTTTGGCGGTCATAAGGCTAAGTTTCCGGAGAGTGACTAATAGTTCGCCTTTCATAGCAAGTTCATGTTCGGAAGAATCTTCTTCGGGTTTCTCTTTATTGGATTTGGTCTTGCCGTTCTCTTTTAGTATCATGACCCTTCGGTTGGCACACTCGTTTGCATAGTGTCCAAGGACGTGGCACTTGATGTCTTGTGAATGTAACTTGCCCTTTCCTTTCGGGTTAAGTTCTTTGGGCTTTGGATTGAGGATTGACTTGAGTTCTTCCTTCGGGTACTCAGATCATTCTTCCTTGTGATAGCTTGGCTTCCAGGACTGGTAGTTCGGTCGGGCGTTCTTGCGACTAAGCTGTTTTTCTTCTTTGAAGGCAAAGAACTTTTGGTCGAGTTTCTTTTCCAACTTTTCGTCCATCATTTTTGCCATGCTTGTCGTGATGGCTGCGATAAGGGTTTGGTTGTCGCTTGTCTCTGACATGGTACCTGCAAGGAAAAAACACGAAAACTCCGAGTAAAGATGCTAAGGAGAACTTAGGAAAATTCAACATACTGAGTGAAAATTTTGAAAACTAAAAGGAAAAGTTATAGTTCGGAAAAGTACAACTTGCCGAGAAGTACTCTGATACCACTTGACGTGATCCTCGTCGGGACGAAGGACCAACTCCTAGGATGAGCTTCTCGTCTTGATGGATGAGAGGATGGTAGCGGAAGACTTGAAAGGTTTAAGGGTTAGATACGTTCGGATATGGGTGTACGAATGGTTGGAGGAATGGATACGTGGAGGAATGGAGGTTCGGATGGGGGAACGGACGTTTGGATGAGTATGGACGTTATGGGGTAAATGGGATAGATGATCGAACGTTCGGATGAAGAACATACGTTCGGAAAAGATGGAACGAAGCAGAGGCTGAACGGTCAATTCTCGGAAGAATCCGAACACGAAGTAAATCGAAGATATTACTCGTGACGGCGAGAGGATGATTCCGAACGACGATGCATGGATCGTTTGAAACTTCCGAAGAGTGACAGAATGCTCTCAGATTTTCGTCTTAGATTTACTAAGGAATAAAATTCCTAAAGTACTAAGTTTCTTTTGGACTTTTGAGAGAGAAAAAAAAGAGAGAGAAAGTTGATAGAAAATTGGTTATCTTACAAATGAGGAGAGGTGCTTCTTATATAAAATAAGAAGTTAGGTAGGAATCACCCTCCTTAAATGAAAACAACTTAATGAAAACTAATATCTTCCCAACTACTTTGGGCGGCGGAATTTGTTAGTCTTCTTTTTCAGGGTCGTTGTCATTAAGGGGCTCGGGAAAATAGTCTCGGGACTTGGCTCGTTAAAAACCTTTCTCAGAAAACCCGGTGGGACAAAATTGAGAGAAGGGAAAAAGAGCACAACGCGATCGGATAAGCACTCGCTAAGCTGCCCGGTTCTTGTCGGATACGTTCTTTGACGGCACGGTTGAGCTACTGCGTCTTAGATCAGGTCATTGGATCGGATGATTCGCCTAAGACGTTTTCTGGATCCAGCTGCTCCTTAGCTTCAGGTCCCTCAGGTACAAGCCATTCGTCTGCGTGCTCTGGGACCTCATGGGCGTTGGCCATAATCATATCAATAGCGAATCTCAAACAATCTTCCATGGTCTATGTACCCTACCAAGTATTTCACTTGGTTGTCGATCCCCATCTTAGACATCATATTCTCGTCCAAGCACAATATCCCTTTCATTTGTGAGTACTTTTGAAGATGTAAGTATTGTTTCTTTTCCTTTTCCGACCATGTGGGGGTAAGATAGCCTAATAGCTTGTGTGGTGCTATCATTCGTTTGGATCATACGCTTAAAAATGTAGCAAAGTGAGTTTTAAAGATTAAAGATCCTAATGAGAAAGCAAAAGGAATTATCATTTAAGCACAAATATTTCCTTGATTCAATCAACTATCCCAAGCTAACTCATTAACTCAAATGCATCATGCTTATTTAGAACCAATATGCCATCATAATATGAGAGGCAATTTTCGGCCTATAAGGATAAATCATGCATTCGATTTTTCACTTCTCAATCTAAGGGCTCTTGCTCAAATGCTTTCTAAGCTACCAAGTCCAGAATCCAAATGATACCTTCTAAAGAACAAATCTAAATTTAGATATGATGTGCACTTAATATAATATGCCCAAATTCATAGCTCATGGATAATGCTCAACGTAGCAAGGATAATCATGCTCAACAAACCAACAATTCAAACAATCACTTCAAGTCAAAGCTATTAAAGAACAAAAAATCAACTTTCTATTTATGGGCACATGAAAATCGACATTTAATGGTGTCTTAAACACTTTCCTATATCAAGAAAGTGATGATAGATTCTAAATCTAAAACCCATAGCCATTATGAACCAACAAGTTCAAGTTTCCCAAAATAGAAAATTTAAGTACTATTCACTTCAAGCACATAACTTTAGTTTCATGAATTTCTTAGTGTTTCTTAGCAAATGTATACCTCATGAAACCTTCATAACCAAGCTTTATCTAGCCTAAGATCCCATTGAGCATCTTCATCTCCTTAATCATACGAAAAATTGAAATTCAAAGATTATGAAGGAGGTTTTAGAGATTTTCATTCCTTGTTCTTGATGTTATCAAGAGAATGGGATGAGGACAGAACCTTGAATGGACTTAGAAAAATCAAAGCTATAGTTTTTCAACACAAAGCTCTCTTTGAAAAATGAAAAGCTTCTTCCTTGCTAAAATAGCTTGGAAAAGTCGACAAGAGAGGAAGAAGAGAGAGAAAAGTGCTCTCTTAAAGTTGTGGGTGGGATTGAAGTAGTACAAAACATAGTTAAAAGGTGGTCCCCCAAGTTTCTAAAAATTCAAATTAAAAAGAGGACATTTTGCAAAGTGGTCAAAAAATTAAATTTTATTTTTAAATTGGAGGGAAAACTTATTTACTTGAACTTGTAAATTTTGTACCAAAGGTTTTAAGTTGGATCAAAAAATGTGAAGTTTTCTCAAATGAAACTTTCCAAAATAACTCTTGAAATTCTTTTAAATGTGAAATGCAAATGAAATGCTTGAATTTAGGAGAACTTACCTTAGCCAAATGAATGCTCTTAAGTATTAAGTCATGGTGACTTTTTGGAAATGTCAATCCAATTATGTCAATCCAATTCTCCATTTTGGCTTTGATCTTTCCTTTGATAAGTTCTCATTTGACCTAAGCTTTGAGCAAAAGAATGTCTTTGGAACAAGGTTTTACTAAGACATAATCACCATTATTGAAAAGAAATATTTACAAAGGATATGCATGAGATTGCCTCTCAAATGCGCTTTTTTAAGGTCATTAGCTTGACCGTTCTTTCTTTTTCTTAGTGGATGAAATGAAGGAACATCCTTTCAAAGTCGGGACCTATCGGTGTCTTCTTCATAGCATAATCCCTTATCTTAAAGAAGTTAGCAACTCCTTTACCTATGTAGACATTCGGGTTGTAGCCACTTTTCAAACTTGGAGATCCAAGTTCTTGCATGTTTTCTCCTCTAGCTACCCTCTCATCATGAGTTTTAGGCATTTCTTTTGCGTTTCCTTGGTACATTGTACCACAATACCCAATGTCTTTATCAAGATCAATCATAGGGTAAGATAATCCTTTATCGACGTATTTCAAATGTCAACTTCTTCGCTTCACAATCGATTATGGCACCTGTAGTTAACAAGAAAGGAGTTCCAAGTAGAATTGGAAATTTAGCTTGAGTGGATATGTTGTCCATCACCACAAAGTTGCTCTCCTCATAAGTGTTTCCCACTCTTAGCTTCACGTTTTCCAACCTTCCCATTGGAACTTTTCGAGTAGCTTCTCCCAAAAGTACGGGATTAGCATCCTCCTTGATTTCACCTTCCAAACCAAGCTCCTTTACACGGTCTAGAGAGATTACATTCAAGCTAGCGCTGGTATCCGCTAGAGCATTCTCAAATTGGGAGCCTCTTAGAGCACAAGGCACTACGAACCTTCCTTTATCATTTCTCCTTTTTAAGAACTTCTCTCCCACTATATAGATTGGGATATTGTTAGCTTGAAGCACCTTCTCTACCCTTTTTATGGTGGCCAATTTATTTTGAAGCTTCTCCTTAACCTTAGCATCGGTTTTGGCCATCTCATACCATTCTTGAGGGATGCCTAAATTGCCATCATGCTTCATCTTACGACAGAGCACCCCTAAGATCTCCTTCTTATAACATTGAGGGTAAGGCATGTGGTACATTGTAGAAGAATAATTCAAGATGGAGAATTCCTCTTCGCTTATGTCCTTCTCACTAGGCTCACCACTAGGAGGCCTTGGTTTTTCAACCTTTTTCTCATATGTCTCTTTCTTTGAGACATTGAATTTCTCTTCTTTCATCAAGCTATCATCCTTCTTAGCTTCCTAAAAAACATCTTTCTTAGTAGCCTTATCAACAAGCAAAGGCTCTTCTTCTTCTTTCTCAATTTCGACATCTCCTTTAGCCAAATGAGTGTCCTTTTTCTCAAGCTCCTTTCCAATTAGAGCATTTTTCTCTTCAATTTGTAGGTCAAATTCGGCATGACCTTCCTCAAAATCCGGGTTCCCAACCAAATCCACATCCAAGCAATCAACAATCTCATCAAGAAGATTCAAAAATAAATTCTCAAAATCACCAATAATCTTTTCCTCTTCAAGAGTAAAGACAATACCGTCACATGGTTGAGGAGTGTGGTCAATATCTTCTAAGAAGGCATTGCAAAATTCTTTGCTTGATTATCCCTTCTCCTCAGCAACTCCTTTTCCTTTACGGTCTGAGATCACTTGTTGGAGTTAAGAATCTATTATCTTGACATGTGAAGTAAGAGCTTCATGTTTGACATTCATGTCTCGGTAGATAGACTCTATCTTCACATTCATCTCCCCAAATTTCCTGTTGAGCTTGGCTTTTGTCTCATTTTGTCCTTCCACTAGCCTCTTAAGCATAGCATGATTCTCTTCTTCTTTGGTAGGACAGGTTTTTTGTTGAGACTTTTTGTCGTAGCCTTGCTTAGATTGGTATTGGTACCCTTGTTGGTTGGTTTTTTAAGGATAGACTTGATCTTGTATATTCTCCACATTAGTGCTTCGGTAAGATAAGTTGTTGTTGAAAGGCTTGTACCTTTGGTTGAAGGGTTTTTGGTAGTACCCTCCTTATATGTATCTCACTTCTTCTTGATTCTCAACCTCTTGTCCTTAAACTCCAGTTTCCGCAAAGTGAACACTTCTTCTTTTTTTTGTATGAGCCTATCAACCTTATTACATAGCTCCTTGATCTTGTCTTCCTTAGATCTGGTGCTTCTCACCGTTCTATCATAATCATTCCCATCGCAATTGTCGCTTTGGCCTAGGTTGTCTATGAGCTTCTCTCCTTCATCGGCGGAAAGACTAGTAAAGCTTCCCATGGATGCATTGTTCAAAGTCATTCGATACTTCTCTTGGATACATCTATGGAAGATTTGAAGAAGGTTTTCTTTGGTAATACCATGGTGAGGACCACTCCTTATATAACCATTGAAGAGTTCCCAAGCTTCATAAAGTGATTCCATTCCTCCTTGCTTAAAGGTAGAGATATAATTCCTTATCTTTGTCGTCCTTTGGGGCTAGTAGAACTTAGCTAAGAATCTCCTCATACACTCTTCCCATGTTGTGATAGAAGATATCACAACTCCTTTCTCCCATTGGGATGCTTTGTCTCCAAAAGAGAATGGAAACAAAGTCAATTTGATGATGTTCTCCGACACTCCATTGATTTTCACCATTTCGGTTAACCTTTCAAAGTTGTCCAAGTGCTCTACAGAGTTTTCCAACGCAAGTCCAAAGAATCTAGCGTTTTGGACCATATTGATCAAGCTTGACTTGATCTCAGAGTTGGTGTTTCAGATTGGTGGGGGTCTTATACCCATCCTTTCGCCATTAGTTAATGACTCATCGCCTTCTCCAATCCTCGGTTGTTCTTTTTGGAGGTGGAATGGACAGTTCCCTTGGTCTCCTTGACCCACAAAATTCCCTTGATTGAGAGGGGAAATTCGTTGTTGTTGAGGGTTCTCCATAGGTGGAGGATTTCCTTGTCCAATTTCTTAATTCATACTCAATCTTATTAGATGGGCTTGTCTTTCTCTAGCTCTTCTTTGTCTTGATTTTTGGCTTTTGATGTTTGTTGGATTAATGTCAAGAAGTCTTGTATGTGGATCACTTCTTGATCTTATTATCATGTACCTTCACAAATCAAAGAAAATCAACAAAAGAAAGTAAGAAAATTAACTAAAATAAGCAAAAAGATAAATCCTAGTCCTTGAATCCTAGAAATCTCTTTGAAGATCCTAGCTAAAGCCTAAATCCAACGGCAACGGCGCCAAAACATGACGTGTGCCAAGTCCTACTTTCTGTCCAACAAGAGAACGGGGTCAATCGTAGTACTTTAGGATCGTCCAAGGAATTAGAGGCTCGACTAGTAGAACCTAAGCAAAGAGAATGCACTAAGAGTCCTAGTCTAGGGGGCGATGTAGTAGGAGATTGTCACAGGTCTCCACTAAATCTAATTGTAGTCAAGGCCAAACATGGTTAAAAATAATAAAAGAAAGCAATAAGAGACTAGCAAGAAAGTAAAGAAAGAAAGGAGTAAACTTGGATCTAATCAAATAACAAGATAGGATCTTGACACAATGGTTATGGATTCGGGTTCAATCTAGAGATGTGATGGACTTTGGTAAGACATTATTAGAGGACCGAAGCTATTCCTATACCAAGGATCTCTCTATTATCGATCAACTCACTCTCGTGACAGAGATCTATTCACCTATACACATTTCAAGGCTCAACTCTCGTTCATTGCCTATCTAAACATGTATGTGATGGTGTATCTCAAGCCCTTATAGCCATCTAGCACCTAGGTAACATCCACTCTCATGGGCCAAAGTGAAAGACATAGATCTAGTTCTCTCACGCATTTCATCGAACACTTTCTAGGCATCAAGAGCAAGCAAATAACTATGAAGAACTAAACTAGATCTAGTAGGAATTTATGCCAAGATCTAGCCTAATCATCAATCACAACCCTAGATCTATCCCTAGCCTACAATATCTCAAGATCCAAGAAGGATCTACTAACTAAGAGTCATGGAAATCCAAAGACAAGAGATGGGTCATTGAGCTCCCATGGTCTTAGAAGAATAGATCTAGAGAAAGAGATGAAGGAGAAAAGATCCAAATAACTCAAGAAAAATAAAGAGTTCTTATGCAAAAAGTTAAATGGTATGCAAAGAAAATGGTATGCAAATGCAATGTGCTCCTAAACTAGACTCTAGACTTAAACTAATGCATTCTAAGACTTATATACTATATTTCCAACCTAAATGTGGATGAAACTAAGCAAAAATGCATCAAAATATGCATGAAAATATGTACACATCAAGGTCTATTCAGCTATACACATTACAAGGCTCAACTCTCGTTTGTTGCCTATCTAAACATGTACTGATAGTGTTCCACAAGCCCTTCTAGCCATTTAACACCTTGATGTCCCATTGGGAAAACTACTCTCATAGCTCAAGGTGAAAAACATAGATCTAGTTCTCTCAAGCATTTCATCGAACTCTCTCTAGGCGTCAATGAGCAAGCAATAGACTTTAAGGAACTAAACTAGATCTAGTAGGAATCTATGCCAAAATCTAGCCTAATCATCCATCACAACCCTAGATTTAATCCTAGCCTACCATATCTCAAGATCAATGAAGGAGCTACTCTCTAAGAGTCATGGAAATCCAAAGACAATAATTTGGTCTTTGAGCTCTCATGTTCTTAGACAAATAGATCTAGATAAAGAGATGAGAAGAAAAGATCCAAATCACTCCAAAGTATCAAGAAGTTATTACAAAAGATTAGATCTCAAAATAGATGAAAGAAACGTATAGTTGATCAAAAGATAAGCATAAATATTATCTTGGTTCAATAGGAGGCTATTTATACTAAAAGGAAGGAGTGTGGGTGCCTTAAAAAGACTTTTTTCTCGTCAAGGGAAGTAATCGTCGCCCAAAGGTGGCTCAACATCGACCCAGGGGTCGACAATAGCTCACCTTGGGCAGCAAAGATGCCAAGGGAGGCTACTGTCGACCCAAGGTGACTCACTGTCTACCTAGGGGTCGACAACTGGGCACCTTGACAGCTCTTTGTCTCTTCTTCCTCCTCTTGAATGCTCTACTTGATCCCAACTTCTTCCATAGCAGTTAGCTCCTTTTTTCTTGATTTTTAGCTCCATATCCACTTTTGATTCACCTCTTGAGCCTCCATGAATCCATCGTGAAGTTGCACCTACAAATGCAAAGAAAATGATATGCAAATGCAATATGCTCCTAAACTCGGCTCTATAGTCAAACTTATTGATTCTAAGACTTATATGAAATATTTACAACCTAAATGTGGATGAAGCTAAGCTAAAATGCATCAAAATATGCATGAAAATATGTACACATCACTTCCTCTGGGCTTTCTTTAAGCTCCCTTCATTGCGGCTCCGACCCCTTCTGGCCCTCCTCCGGATCATCCTTTGGATCCTCTTCCGGATCCTCCTCCAAATCGCTCTCCGACTCAGAATCCTGAGTGGAACTAAAATATGCCTCTGTAGGCATCTGCCAATGACGAACGGGGTAAGGGACCCAAAGGCAGCAAAGCTAGTTGTGGTCCATACACAAGAGGTGAGCTCTCATCCAGAGTGCAAAATGAGGTTGGACTCTGGAATGTAGCTCTCGGGGTACCTGAAAGAAACATAAGTCCAAGGTTAGAAGCTGAATTAACATCAATGTTTGTCATTTGAAATTCTTTTATGTTTTTTTTCAATTTTTGAGGTACCTCGAAAAAAATTTAGAAATTTTTCAGAAATTCTTTGCTTTCGAAACCTATGACCCTTCGAGTCAATACCAGAGCGGCATTTAATCTAGGCTTTGATACAACTTGTAACATCCCAATCCCTGAAGAACATGTTGTCCAATTGGTATAGTCAAAACCAGTTTAAATTCACCAACTTGACTATTAATCATCTCTTCTAACCGCTAACTTGTAAAAAAAAAACAGGAAAAGAGAGGGGTAAGTGACTTTTCAAACAAGCCACTTAGTGAGGACGAACTTGATTCCGTCTCACCCGCTAACCGCTAAACCCCCAAAAACCCATACCTAAACCTAAACCCCAAAGAAAGCACCTATTGTGACAGTCAATTAAACTACCACATTGAAAACATTTAGAAAACGCGTCCTAGCCTTCTAAGACTCCATTTCCATAAATCCTTTCACAACCCATTTTAGTTTCACATACACCAACTCACATAGACGCAATACGACATTACAACCCATGCCAGCACATGGACCTGCCCAAGCACGAGGCTATATGCAAGTCACTCCTTCTCGCACGATGCATAATGTCAGTCCTTCCCGTCAATAACAACATTCCTGGCGAGATCTTAGGTCGGCTAATCCGCCAAGGATCAGTCCACCACCGATATCCCACTCCCCCCTATTTAACTACCTATTGTCGGATACACTGACATCTCATAGATAACCAGGACTTCCCACCCTAGGTTAAAAACATGGATAGTATGGTCTCTTGTAACCCGTTCCAACACTTGGCGGGCGACTCACCCACTTCACATGTCCCGGGTCCTAGCTCGGTGTGGGATGCATTATACCCATAGATTGGATGGGCGACTATCCAGCTCACAGAACCATATTACTGGATTAGTATAAGTTTATGACACTCTTGAGTAATTCTCAGCAATACCGGTCTTTTCATTTTTGGGACCTACGTTCTCAGAGTTTCAGGTTCTATCCTAAACTCGACTTAGCGACCAACAAACGTCGTACCTAGGCGAATAAGACCTTATGTCATAACATTACATAATACATATTACATATTCATGTCGTGGTTTTTTGCTCGGTACTACTCGGTTTATGCCCAAATTAACAAAATTAAACAAATAACAATATCAAGGAAGACTGAGAACTTCCTCACCTTGGCCGCATAGTAGACACGCCTCCGAATCAGCTGACTTATAATCCGCGTTCTGGATTTTTACCCCATGCTCATCCTCTTTCATCCTTCTTATCCCAAGTAGACCCTCCTTCTAGAAAAAGAACCTGAACAGGAACAAAATAGTTCTTAGATGGGAACCTGCTAACAATGAAAACTTTCCATTTATGGAAACCTGCCATAAATGGAAACGAAAACTTTTCCTGAAAAAGAAACCTTCCCGAAAAGGGAAGTTGCGAAAAATTGAAACCTGCCCAAGAATAAAACTTTCGAAAAATGGAATTCCTTCATTTCTGGATGCTTCCCAAAAAGTAACACTAAGGGCAAAATGTAACTTCACTTAACGATGGAAGTAGCACTCGCGAAAGTGAGTCAGAACCCTCTGACTCCGGATTAACAGGATTGTCAATCCACTTTTGCAACTTTCAGGATTCATGCGGTTCCCCAGCTTAAATTGCCTCCACCATGATCTCCATCCCGGTGAAAGTTATGACTTCTTGTACTTCAGGCCCATGAAGGACCCAATTAACTCCACCCTTGGCCTCCAGGGTTTAGGTGGATTCTTCTGCAAGTCTATTCCCCACCGCCACATTCTCTCAGGCCTCCTGCGCGACCACCATTCTCCGAAAATATACAACGTTGCCACCATCTCCATCGCGGATCCTTCCCACCACCACCTTTGGAATAGTCTCTCGCCATGTGTCCAGCTTCACCATCTTTTTCATCGCTGCCATCATCTCTGACGCCTCATCTTCTTCCTTCTTCTTCATGACATTGCCATCGTTGCTCACCATCTCCTCCGTGATCTCCTTCGTCTCTCTTCCCTCCTCCTTGACTACCTCGGATCTCTTCCGCTTTTCCGCGTCGATCACCATCTCCTCCATAACATCGCGCCATCCTTTCCTCCTCTCCACGGTTTGCCCTCCATCTTCTTCCTCCACCTTATCCTTTCCTTTCTCCGAACCCGAAACCATCTCTTCCTCCTCCCACCGCACTCACTTCGTTTTTACCCTCCTTCTCCTTCACGGTTTCACCATTGAAGAGGATCTTCACCTCCTCCATCGCCACGAGCCTCGTCCGCTCTCTCACGTCGTCGCCCTTCTCTTCTCCGATTGGAGCACCTCTGTCCTCAATCTCCTTCACTACTGCTTCCTCTTCCTTCTTCACCGCGTCGCTCCGCCTCCCATTGCTCGAGACCGTCGCCTCGACTTCCCTCTGCGCCTTGACTGCTACATCGCATCCCTTCTCCACCTCGCCTTACTCTCTCTCTCTCTCTCTCAACCATCTATCAACGCCGACATCTATCTCTCTCAGCTGGCTCTATTTCTCTCTCTCTCTGCAATTTCGCCATTTTTTTCTTTCTTCTTTTGTCGTTTAGGGTAAAGACAAAAATATGGTTTTGAGCTTTTTAATTTAGGGGTTGGTGCGAAAAATCCTTTTGGCCCTTGTGGGATTAAATGAATCGGAAAGAAAGATATGGTATATATATATGATGGAGCAAATAAACCAATGGGGATTTTGATAAATACATTTTATATCGTTAAAAATTGGAAAACTATACTCAAATTTATAGTAATTTGAAAACTAATCTTTTACCATTTAAAATTTACCACAATACCTTTATTCTATTTCCAAATTATTAATTTAATATATTAATTTTAAAATGATAATCAATTTGACATTGATTTTAAAATAATTAAATAAAAATTATATTTACTTTTTGTTTATAGTTTAATCAATCTATATTTTTCTGTTATTAAATAATAAATAAAATAGTAATAGATATTTTTAATATTTTTGATAGATTTACTTATTTATTTGTCAACTTATTAATAACGTTGATTTCTTAAACCGTCGATTTATATTTTATTTTGATCAAATTTATTATTTTCTTTATTGACTTAATTTAAAATAGTGTACTTATGTTTTAGGTGATGAAAGTATAACATCTTTGTTTTTTTTGAACTTTTTATTTATTTATTTTTCTTTAGTGATTTATAACCTTTTCTTTATTGACTTGTTTTCTGATTGTTGACTTATGTCTCATTTTCATCAACTATTTACTTTCTCTTTCGACCTATTTTAAAGCAGCTGACTTATATTTCAATTGATTTATTTTTTACATAGTCAATTTTTTTTAACATTTGACTTATTTTATTCGTTTATTGATCTATATTATTTTTTTCGGCGACTTTTTTTTTCTTGGTAGATTTTTTTCATATTATGCTAACTTATTATTAAGATCGAGTTTTTTAAACTGTCGACTTATATTTTATTTATGTTGACTAAATTTTCTTCTTCATTTACTTATAATAAACCGGTCAACTTCTGTATTGGCTAGTTTATTTATAACATAATCGACCTTTTGAACTGTTGATTTATGATTTATTTTTCTGTCGACTTGTTTACTTATAGTAAACTTATTTTATTTTATGTTGATTTATTTATAAAAGTTATTTTTTGAACCATGGACTAATAAAAACTTTTTGTCGAGTTTTTTTCTTGTTATTTTTGGGAAATAATTATAAAATGATATTAAAGTTTTAAGTTATATTAAATTATTTTCAAATTTATTTTTAAAGTTTTAAATAATATTTTTTATTACAATTTTTAAATTACATAAATATATTTGGTTGTAAATATTTTACATTTAAATATATATATATATA